>VDFB02369374.1:0-32039 GCA_007258455.2 Sequoia sempervirens
ATATACTTGCATATATTTTTGTAATTTATTGGCATTCCTCTCTTTTCTTTGATTTTTATTTGGTCTTCAAGGTTTCTTTATAATTTTTTTCCTCAATCCTTGTGCATCTAGGTACCCCCCCTCTTCCTCTCTCTTTTATTAGGTGTAAGTCTCCAATCAACCATTTTCTTCTCCTTTTGCTCTCTACCATCCCGATGATGGAAATGTTGATGCTAAAAATTTCAACACAATCAAATCTAGAAGATATACTAAACTCAACTACAATTTTTAAGACACATGAATGTTCCTAAGAGGAAGAAGATAGAATACAGTGATGAGAGAAGTGGAATAAAGTTGATGAAAAGATGAATATGCTAATTATATGTGAGAAGAAATTTTTTTCGTTATGTAAATTAAAAGAGAACAAAAATTTGAATGCTTTGCTTTCCAATGTAAACATGTACAGTGCTTGTATATGAAAATGAGATATTCAATGAATCTAATTTATTAAGTAAATAAGATATAAAAGCATATGTACTCAAATAAAAAATAAAATATATCATCTAAGTTGGGTTCACTAACATGTTAAATATATAGTAAACAAAAGAGTTCAATGCCTTATTTTAAAAAGTTAAACATATAATGAGTGCATATGAGCAATAAGATATTCACATATCCTAATGGTTTGATTAGATTAAATAATATATGCTATTAAAATAAAAAAGTTGTAAGTGTAAGAGATGTCAGGTTCATTAAAATGTGAGATGATGAAATGGGATCTAAGGCAACAACTTAACCTAAATAACTCATTCCACTATACAACATTGAGGGACACAAAAGTAACCAAGAGAAACTATTTGGCTATTGTCCTCAAGGGAGATCCAAACATATGGTTAAGGTTTTGGTCCTTTTTTATTGATGGGATGTGATGATTGATTGGAGGATGTGTGAAACTAGGTGAATTGAGCTAAAGTGAAAAACTATTACAAAATTTGGAAAACTCGTCACAAAAAGGCAAAAATTGGAAACATAACTAAAAAGTGTAGATAGAGAAGAAATTGACATTAAAATTTGAGGTTGAACTAGTAGGATAGGGGAATTGGGCATCCTAGTATAGAAGTGTTGGATTTTAGGGAATCAAAGATGGTACAAGTGCAACAGTGTTTGTAGGTCTCAAACTGTGAAAACCCATATATGAAGTTTGACAGTTAGAGAATAATTAGCTTGCCCTAATTTGATGATGGAAGGTACATGAATGCTTGAACTAGAGTCTTGAAGCCTTGAGATCTCAAATCCACTTCAGATTTGTAACCTTTAAGAAGGACAAGGGAAGAAGGGTTGTGCCATATAAGGGCTTGCCTAGGTCAAACCCCATTTTGGTGTTTCCATCTCCACAAATGCTTATGATGATAATGATATGAATCATGTGCTCTCGTGGGAGTAAAGGAAAATGAATAAATAATGAGTGATAAATAAAACCATTCTAACTTACCACTCAGATTTGAAATCCTTGTTGGATTGAAGTCACTTTGCTCATCACATACAAGGATAAATAGGAGGATTCTTGAAGATCTTGCAAATGTTAGTGCTCATAACAATTAAAATTATAAACACGAAACATCTTACAATACATAAACATGAATTTGTTGATGTGTTGCAAAATTGTAATTTGTTGTAATTGCATTGTAGATCTTCTATTTATTCTGCTCTTGAAAATTCCATTAATTTCCTTTAGGATATTAGAGTTCTCAAAATTCAATTAGATGTTCAAATGGAGGGAAGAATTTATATTTATATGAGTTTAAACATATTTTGCATTAATTGTTTAAACATGCCAACAGTTGATTTTGAATTCTTAAACATATTGAGGTTGATAAGAATATAAATGAAAATTGGGTCTTGATTAGATGGGACAAGGGCGTTGGGGGCCCTAGTCTAAGCCTTTTGGGCTTATCTAAGGTCTATTAAATAAGGTTGTAATTCAATTTACTTAATCTAACTCAATTTCCCAAAAATGATAATTAAATAGGTAATTTATAAGCATAATTAGGCACATGCACTTAAGAGGGTGCCAAAGCTAGTGTGAAATTATCTTCAGGGTGACAATTTACAACACTACAAGATGTATCTTTCCCAATCCAGGTGTTGTTCTTATCATTAACAACACAATCCTTGGGATACACATTGTTCTTATTGTTAACTTTTCTATCCTTATCGTCGTTAATCAATCACCAGTTTTCGACTTGACTAGGGGCATAATCTTGTTTTATTTTTGAATTTTTGTGAATGTTTTCTTTTTCTCGTGTGTGTTATCATTGCTTGATCTATCATGGTCTTTGCACTCTATCATGATAGGGGCATCACATGGTCTTCCATATCATGAGGTTATAAGGCATATATTTGCATTTGACCTTTTTGATCATATACTTGGCACATTGTCATCTTAGTTCCTTATACGTTGGTGCATAACGTTAAGCACAATATTGAATCTAGGCTTCTTGTACCATTATAACAAGGTGAATATCCATCTTCCTCTCATTCCATACATCATATCCTATGTCCTATTCTGCTGCATTTCACATCCTTCTTTTCACCCTTGATCTTGAGAAGGCTAGGGGAAAAATATCCATGCATGCTTTAGACAATACAAGCCTGATTTCATCTACCTTCCATATCCCTTATGTAACATCCTCCTATCTCATGCATTTATTACTATCTTCTATCCATAATTAAACTACCTATAGTGTGGGGCACCCTAATCCTCTGCAGCATAGTACTTAGAGCTACCTCTTCCTATCTCTTTATCTACAATACCTCATCCATTTAGTTAATACTTCTATATCCTATCAACATAATTCATCTATCCTTCCATCCTTATTCCAATCATTGGTTCTCCCTTGGTATTAGATCCCATCCATTCATCATACCCTCTATCTAATCATATCCTACCCAATGCATTTATTATCTATCATGCCAATCCAATCCATCCAATGCAATAAATCCTAATCCATGCAATCTAATCTTGTAATCTAGTGCATCATCCAAAATCAATCCATAATTTTTATCCAAATTAACTAAAATCTTTTGATCTAGTATCAAAATTATCATTATACCTGGATGTATCCTTCCTAATCCATGTGTTTTTCTCATCATTAATAGCACAATCCTTAGGGTACATATTGTTCTTATCGTTAACTTTACTATCAATCAATCAACTCAGGTCAAATGGTTTTCAACTTAACTAGGAGAATTATCATAGTTTGTTTTTGGTTTGTTGTGCATGCTTGCTTCTTGCTTGTATATGTGATAAATGAAGAAAAAATAGAAAACCATAAACAAGTGTCTCCAAAGATAAAACAAGATTGATAACAACAATGTCATGAATGTCATCAAAGAGGAATTGTAAATCTTTAAGAATATCATAACATCTACAATGTGAGACCCAATAAATCAATCTGAAATGTCTATCAAATAATCATCCCACACAACATAATCAAAAGAAGAAATAACATCCTACTCAACTAATAAAGTATTGAAGCAAGAGGTGGAGGAGAAAAACTAGTGGCACTAGTCTAAGAAAAATAATGGAGAGAAAGTATATCTAGATGGCATGCTACTCCATGACATAAAATAAAGAAAAAAGTTGTATTCTATTATAAGTGTGGCGCTAAAAATCAAATTTAGAATTGTAAGTGGGAACGAATACATCGTCGTGCATTTATAGGCGTCTCAATGCCCTACTTCGATGTGTAAAAATATTAAGTCCTGCATTGAGGAAAATGGGGTGAGAGAGGCTCGAACTCTCGACCTCAGGATTACTCAATACAGCTATGAGACCTACGCGCTAGCCAACTGCGCCACCACCCCTTATGCTTAAAATCATTAAAAATGGGAATAAAGTTATCTGTTCTATGCTCAAGTGGGAAGACGATTGAAGTTACACGTCACTATCACAACATATTTTTTATTATTCAAGCCCAATAATTATAAAATTTATTGTCCACTTTCGAGTCCAATGACTATAAAATTGATAAACAGGCAGGAAGGATTACAAAATAGTTGAGAATTGACAAAAACAAGTTGGTGGAAGCCTGACTGATTCGAATTGTAATTATGAGAGCCAGGTTTGTATCCTGGGACCTGAGGGTTATTGGCCCACCACGCGCATGGATCCCAATTGTTTCAAATTGACATACAATACTCGAGCATTTTGGAAAACGTGGTTATTTAATTGATTAAAAGGATAAGCGGCTTGGAAAAAGGTAAAATACGTCATATACCGTTTGTCTGAGCCCAGGTTCGAACTGGGGACCTTTAGTGTGTGAGACTAACGTGATAACCAACTACACCACCCAGACGGCTTGGATTATAGCGTCCGATGTTTATTTATTTATCGATTTAATACATGCTACAGTATAATGAATTCATATGCATATTGGAAACAGAGAAAGTAATCTTCCTGAGCGATTTGCGAATGGTATTTCAAGGTATCTGGGAAACGTAATGAGTTTTACATGTGAGACAACTGTATCCGCGTTTGTAGTCCAACGGTTAGGATAATTGCCTTCCAAGCAATAGACCCGGGTTCGACTCCCGGCAGACGCAGTTAAACTTTTCATCAATCTATTTTGCAAACAGAACAATATGCAAATTTACAGTTATTCCGTGCCAAAGAAAAAGGGTAGCACCTTCCGTTGCCGGTACTCGAACCCGGGTCTGTCGGGTGAGAGCCGAGTATCCTAACCAACTAGACTACAACGGATTATGTAGTAATCGTTGAATAATTTTTATTCATCAAATTCAATACAACCAAAGGTTAAAATTTATGCACTTTCCCCTCAACCAATTATTGCTGTCCCCTAACGTTAGCCCCTCGTCATATATAATATTGTTTAAGGATAACAACACTCCACTCCAACCCTAAATAAAGGTCATGAAGGTAAATTTGTTTACATCCTACTCTATTCTATTAGTTTAGTTGTGTAAGCGAGTGTAGTTTGAAATGCATTCATCATATATCCCATAAAGTAGTCATTTAATGTATTGGGGTAATGTTATAGTTTCTAATGTGGCTTTACAGAGATAATAGTTATTAGATAAAATGAAATTACCATTTTTTGAATCTTTTCTATCACTTGAATCAAAGCTTCTTAATATATAGCATCAAATGTTTCTTAAATAAATGAAATCTTATTATTATCATAATTTTAAGGAAAAAGAGTTTGTATATCTCTTAAAGAATGTCAACGTTCTAGTTTTCCTCCCTTGTTTGTATCTAAAGATCTAATATTGGGGTTTAATTTTAAAAAACACTAAAGAAAAATTGTGGGTAGGAAAAGAAACACTTTAAACTTTTTGCATTTGAAATGTCTATAAAGGATGAATAATTAGTGATCTCTTAAAAATATCACAATAATAATTTTATCGTAATGTAACAACTAAGACTATGTAGGGTTCAAAAGATCATACATGAAAAAATATAGAAACATTTGACCCTATGTCCATTATATAGAGAGAAGTAGAGAGAGGAGGAGAGAACAAAAGGGAGATAGAGAAGAGGGAGGGAGGGATAGGCAGAGAGGGATAGGTGAGATAGAGAGAAGTAGAGAGGCAAGGTGGGATGAAGAGAGAGAGAGAGAGAGAGAGAGAGAGAGAGAGGATGAAAACTACCTTTAAGAAAATTTTGGGAGTTGTCTAATGACTTTTCTAGAAGTGGGACATTATTGCTGTAAACTTTGGGTGCTACATTCCTACAAGGGTTTAAGTGACTTTACATGTTAAGCTTTGAAAACTTTGTAGGTAATATATTTAACTTGAAACTATATTTTCACTTGCAATTTTCTCAAGTTTATAGTGGATGTTGGGATATTCAAATCTAAGTGTGGAATTCAAGAAATTTTGGTTATGTTATAAGATATTTTCTCAATTACTCACTTGTTTAATGTTTTTTAACTTTTTAAAAAAGGACAATTAGAATTTGACAAGTGTGTCTAGACCTAGTGATTGTCTACTTGATGTGTATAATAATGGTGATTAGAAAAAAATATTAGAGGGTCAGATCTAGGAGAAACATGTGTTTGATTTTTTTATTGGACAATCAAGAAGATGGAAAGGTGGCCACAATAGAAAAATAAGAGGGTTTAAATGCTTTATTACTAGGGAGAATGGTTATAGAGGGCTTACACAAATTTTATAATTTTTTTTTAATGGATTCAAAAAGGGAGAATCAAGGGAAATAGAAATGATCTAGAATGAAAAAGGACAACAAAACTAGCAAGATTGCATAGCTTGGCTTGATCATCAAGATTCAATAACTTCAAATCTTCAATCCTAAGTTGCTATTCTTGGTGCTTTGATGTTACACATATACATTTTCTACAAATTTTAAGGGAGGGGATATTAATTTATTCATTTTTGGTGTTACATAACCTAATCTCCAAATGAGTGAAAATTGAGAAGAAGCAAGCTAATTATGAACCTACACTAAGTTTTTAAAATTTGTAATAAAAAAATATAAGTAGGTTTAGGGCAACAATAGTTATGGAAAGTTTGCCTTGAATTGATGAAATGATCACATGCTTTGGGGGTCAATAGGGACCTAGGTTTTAATTCCATGGGAAGCAAGCTTGACCCTACAAGGTATAGGTTCCACCTTTATAGTGGTGACCAATTGTAGTTGTCTAGGGCTTGGGAACCTTGTAAAGTCGATCTTTGATCATTGGAGAGGCTATACGTAGGTGTAAGATGACCTATAAGACACATTAATAAATATACACTAAAACATGTGTAAAAATGCAATAAGGAAGATGTAAGGTATGCAATTTACATTATTACACCTAAAAAGATGTGCCTACTAGAACCAAAATATTTTTCTACACTTAAATAATCACTAATGATATATTATGATTGGCAGAACTACCAAAATATTCTAGTTAGAATGTAGATATTGGTTGGGCTAAGAGAGGCTAGCTATCACATTCCTAGAAAATTTAACAAACTAAGAAATGATTCAACATTAGAATAATGCACATGAAGGAAATGGTCTAGTATCCCATGATTGTTAAACTAACAATAGATGAACACATTTATAGTGCAAGTGAGAGAAACTTCCATCAAGAGTCATGGCAAAGTAGCTTGAAAATAGGCATATAACTCCATTGATCTAAGACTAGTGGGATGCAAAAATCAATGCAACTATAAGTATAAAGAAAACACCTAAGCAAGCTTTGTGCCAAATGAGGATTCCTGCGTATAAATGCTATAAATGATCTGGACATTTATGTAAAACAACATTTTTCCCCTTAAGAAAAAGAAACTCTAATGGCGAATGTTGAAGTAACTCTAACTCAAAGAAGTAAGGTGAGGTGGGAAGTCTCATGATGTGCCCTTTTGTAAAATATTGCTCAAATGTCTTAATACTGATTCTCAAAAGCTACCACTACCAAGTCAGTTGTTCTAGGCCACACCAATTTGAAGATGAAAATTTATAATCATGTGGAAACTAATGAAGAGTAGGATAAAAAAATAATGTATGGATGTAGTATGTCGATGCATTTCATGTGGCTACAATGCAAATCCCATGGGATATCCTTCTACAAAGAATCTTTGGAAGCCTTTCGTGAAGCCTCTCTAAACTATGTAGCATGCGAATAAGCTATGATATTTGTTAAAGTGACAAGTGGAGGTGGCATAAAGGTTTCCAATGCTATAGGTGTAGAAAGAGGAGAAGAAAGAGGAGACGTCTCTTTGTCACCAAGACTTTCAAGAATTTTCCAATAAACAAGTTTCTCTTTAGTATCATTGTCATACAAAGGATTATCAACAATATTTTAAGGGAGAGAATTATGTCCATAATGGGATCATCTAGGAATGGAGGTTCATTAGGATCTTCGTACATTTCCCATAGTGGTCCAAAGAGTGTGAGGATACTCAATATGTGATAGAGCCCATGATGTGTGACACTCAACACTTAAACCAATTAATCCTAAGAGATGCAAGTATTTCTACTTTCCATGTAAATGTCTACCAACATGTACTTGGTTTAAGAATGAGCCCATAAAAATGTGGCAATCTAGATGAATCCATTAGTAGTGGATGCCATCAGACCAAGACTTGTAATGATATTTACTCGACTATGAAGACAAATTTTAATTTTAGTTATAGGGAGATAATTTCCTTGGGTGACTTTTTCCAACAAAAATAGGCTCAAATTCAAACCATAGGTGCATAGTACTATGCTATTTCCAAATATGCTGTTGAAATTTGGTTTTATAGTTTCTCTATTATAGAAAGTTACATTTTCAGATTAGCTCTCATAGTTTCATTAGGTCAATAAAATAAAATCAATTCCAATCAATTTCTAAGGCATTAAAGGATTAGATTCAAGGCTAATTGACTCACCTTCAAGGTTGAAAATCAATCTAATCTCCTTGCTGATTTGTATCCTAATGTTCACTGAAAAGGGCTTGATCTTAATGATCTATGCATTAGACCTAGGAGCCTTTTTTCAATAAAATAGTCTCAACAGAGGTATTTT
Organism: Sequoia sempervirens; assembly: GCA_007258455.2. NCBI lineage: Eukaryota > Viridiplantae > Streptophyta > Pinopsida > Cupressales > Cupressaceae > Sequoia > Sequoia sempervirens. The sequence continues at coordinate 8,516 of VDFB02369374.1, forward strand.
CCACCGCAAGGTGAAATCCTTACATAGAAAGGAGAAGTATGCAAATGAAACCCTCATGCCTTCCAATTTGGTTCTTCCTATGCCTTCCTCTTTGCACTCTTTCTTGATCAAATCATGCCCTTTGCACACACTAGTGGAAAAAATAAACACAAAAAATATGCTTGAATGCAAATAATATTTTAAAGTTAGACTATGCAAAAAATTATAGGACCACCAATATAACCAAATCCCACTTTAATATTATGTCAAAACTACCAGAATCTTCTAGATAAAATATAGATATTGGTTGGACTATGAGAGACTAGCTATTGCATGCTCAACAAGTTTAACAAACAAAGATGTGATCTAATATTAGAATAATTCTTATGAAGGCAATGGTAAAATATCCCATGACAAAAAATAGATGAACATATTTATAATGCAAGTGAGAGAAATTGTCATCAAGTTGTGGTGTAGTAGCCTAAGATAGACATGTAACTCCTTTAGTCTGAAACAGGTGGAAAACAAAACTCAATGCAACTATAAGTATAAAAATAAACACACTTAAGAAAGCTTATCTCTCTAGAAGAAGGAATATTCTACTCTAACAATAATCACCATAAATAATTTTGAAAAATAATCCATCTATTAATTATTATAAGTTAGAATTGAATTTTAATAGGTCTAATAAGTGGAGATAAGTGAATAGCTATTTATATTTTTTGTTAGAAATAGTCTCACGTAGGGGCCTTAGGATCTATAATTGTGGAGTAAAATGTCCCATGAGATAAGACATAACTACTACAAGACAAAGTTGAATATTATCCTAAAAAATAGAAGACGCAATTTTCTAGAATTTAACATTTTGAACAACAATTGCCTATTGATAGGCATAAAAATCACTCTAATATTTAGTTTTTTTTTTTTTGTTATGTATGATATCATTAGAATGAATCTCACTTTTTAGAATTTAGAATTAAATTTTTAAGTATTAATTGGTGGTATAAAATCTATGACACCATCAACTATTTAAAAATTCTCAACATTTTTTAAATATTAACCAACACTACAAAGTCTATGAGATAATTATAAAAGGCTCTTAAATTTCCTCAATAAAACTCCATAAAAAATATTCAAATAAGCTATGAAGTTATGTTATTTTCACTTTTTGAAAAATAAGCCTAAGCAACATGAACAATTGCTACTTAGTGGCAAGTACCTACCTTTGAAGTATTATAGTAATATTATGTGTTTTGTAATTGATAGATGAGCTATGAAAAAGTGATTCTAAAGTTTTCCCCTTAAAATTGTGAATTAAAGACATAAAGTGGCTTAAAGACAAAATCTTGCAATGCAAATAGATGGTGATTTAACTAGGTCAATGAAGACTATAATTGTTAGGGTTGAGCTTGACTTCAAGTTTGATTCCTACCGAACAAAACTATGAATATCATAGTTGAAATTGAGTTTGTTCTTTAGAATGAATATTTGTTTAATATTGGTGAGCAAGTGATTTTTTAGTTAAAATCTTTCATAGATCGATTAGTTGATTTTGAGTTTATAACTAAATCTCTAGTAGCATAGTTGAAGTTGAGTTTGTTCCTTAAACTAAATATTCATTAAATATTGATGACCAAGTGATTTCATAGTAAAATAATTTTGTAGATTGATTGATTGATTTTTGAATGAATAAAAGTATAATTGCTAATAACCACTAATTCCAAATGAAATTGATGATTTACTCCATGAAAGATATCTATAACAATTAAATTATATTTATATTAATTATTATACTCATAATTTAATATAAATACAAATATTAATATATTAATTATATTATTTTTATTGGCTATAATAGTTTATTTATGTATTGTAAGGATGACTGAATTCAAAATCTTTTGATGTATTACACATGGTCTAAGAGAATGAAAATGGTGGGTATTCAAAAGCCAAGGTCATACCTTTGGCTCCAATCAAATGCAGCACAAAAATTCAGGCATCTAGTAAGGAAGAAACTTGCAATCTTGAAAACCTATTGAATTTAAACCTAAACCCACCACAACCCATGGTATCACAACACATAATTATTCCATTCAAACTTTACAACCTGGAATCCTCGTACAAATGGGTGTCTGGCCTCTCAGTGATGGTCAAGATCCTTTTAACGTTGTCCCAGGCTCTCTGAACTAAAAGTTTGGGGAGCTTTGTTAAAACTCAATAACACCATAGGCCCTCTACAGAGAGGACAGGTTGCCAATTCTCTCATGGTACTTTCCCACTGCCTGATACAACCTGGATGATGAGCATGCTTGCACACAAGCACAACAAAATCCTGAGTCTCCTTATCAATCTCACAACTGCATGAAGGGCATTCACTGTTAAGACCCAACTCAGTACCAATTGTACTAGACACAACTTTTTTATGATCCCCATCTCTTCCTTCCTCAGACTTCCAAGCAATGTCTCTAAGAACATCCACTGGAAAATCCTTCTCAGGTGGAGGAACCAAATCACTAAGCGTCTGAGCAAAGCTTCTAGAAGGTGGGTAAAGTAGCTTCCAACTCATCCATTCCAGAGCTTTTTCAGTAAACCAATCCAATTGCTTGGATGTGTATTCATTTTTATCAGAGGCCAATGGGTTCATATTGCTTTTTAGCATCACATAAGCAACAACAGCAGGTACTGATCCATTCTTTGCATAACGAGCCTTCAAATTTTTACTAGGTTTTAGTACCATTTGGATGGATGGAGTTTTATGCTTCTGGTTATGCTTGAACACTAATGGAGTTGCATGGGATCTAAGCCTGTGAAGAATTTTCTGTACAGGCTGATGGAGGTTATCAATGGTACGGTTATCATCACATATTGGAACTATGTTTATCCAACCTCTCTTCTCCAGTTTTTTGGAGGCTCTACCACGAATGGAAACTCTTCTTGGTGTTTCAACCCCCATTCCAAGTAAAGTATTCCAAAATTTTCTAACAGCAGCATATGGTTCTTCCACAAGCCAAAGTAAATGGAGATTTTTACTGAGGAAGGAAAACTCATTTGGGTCTCCCATGTTTGGAAGCAAGGGACCTTTTCCTGCTATGGCTGGCACTCCATTTGTTGGAAATACGTAGGTTTTCTCTGGTTCCTGCTTTTGAAATAGTGAGAAATATATCAGTTTTGTATATATATGAATGGAAACTGTGTTTTTGGGGGAAGAGTCGTTACCTTTGATAATTTCCTATTTGGTAATTATTGACACAAAACATTATTTTTCAAATCATAGTACTGATTCCATAAAATAATTATGAACAGCAAAAATGCCTTAAATGACTCATTTTAGTGAGGAAAACGGTTCTCGGCTCAAACAAAATATAAATAATAAATAATAATATACTATGTTGATAAGCTGCTTATGTGACAATTGTAAATTAATTCAAATATTTTTAATTGTGGGGTTTCATTACAAATTGTTAAAATACCACATAATCTACATAATTAAAGGCATCTTTTAAATATTTTAGGATAAATTAAATTACTTCATAAATAAGTTCAGTTTAGGATAATGAATTGGAGTTTGAATAGTTAATTATTAAAATTAAATTTAGGAATTAAATAAATATGAATGTGAATGTGATAGATTTTGAAGATGAGAATTTGAATTTGAAAATTTTAGGAATTGATTCATTAAGTTATTGAATTTTTAGGACTAATTAGATAAGTGTTTCAAAATATATCGCTTGATTGTATTTCACTCTAGCTCACCTATTTGTGTACAAACCTTATCTTTGTGAGTGTGGATTTTGTTGGAGCCTTGTTTCATGTGCCTTAAAATATGAACAATTCTAAGTTGTTTCTCACCTTTTTGCAATTCCATTATTTTGATCCACCATTTGTAATCAATCTAGTAGAGTTTACGTGGGTATTCCCTTTGTTAATTTTATTGAAGTGTTATCCTTTGTCATCCCATGTGTTTTACAATGTGTTAGAAGTTGCAAAAAACCCATAAACAATTTTAAGTCGTGAACCTTCATTTTTCTTAGTGTTTCCAAAGTTGGTAGGTTTGTGGGTTCATGAAATCCTCAAAAAATTGATTGCAAATAAGTGTTAAAGTGTTTTAAATGTCTAATTGCAATTTATTTCAAGGTTTAAAGGGTCGTAAAGTTTGTGAGTTTGTAAAATTTGTAAAAGGACAACAAGGTTCAATTGAAAGTGCAACAAAGGATGGATCTAGGTTAAGTATGTCACAAAGTTAGAAGGTTTGCAAGCTAGAAAAAAGTGTGAAAAATTTCTTAAGGTTCATCAGTTTGTGAAATGTGCAAATGTGTGGTCCATGGGGTTGAGGTTAATTAGTTAAGAATTGAGTTCTCATTGTGGAGACCCAAGTCAAAATCCCAAAGGGGCATATAATATAGAATTCTAAGTTGTGAATCTTGGTCTTCCATAGTTGGCTTCTAGAGTGGAGGTGTTTTCTAATTAAGTGGATTTCTAAGTTACAATTCTTGGCCTTCCATATGTGGTTTCTAGTGTGGTTATTCAAAAGGAAATAATATTAGTCTCATTCTTGTGCCTGGATTGTATTGGTGTCATGTTGATGATTATATGAGAAAAATATTTGTAAATGATTAATAATATAAAAAAGTGCAAAAGTACAACATAGAGAAAAGACATGTACAAAAAGAAGGAAATTTTGAAATGAATGAGGAAGTAGAAGACAAAGAAAGTTGCAAAGTACTAACTGTAACAATTTTTGTGAGTTCATGAACTTATTGAAAGTGTAACATAGTTTGTTAGTTCATTTTTTTGAAAGTATCAGAAGATGAAGAAAAGGAGAAAGAAGTGAAGAGGAAAAAGAGAAAAATGGCCAATTTCTAAATGTTATGAAGCTTGAGAGTTTGTAAACTCTAGGAAAGCATGACATGGTTTGTGAAAGGTCAACTATTTGAAAAATAAGTTATGGATAGGTGTGATAAATTTTTAATGTAGAAAACCATGCCAAAGTAACATTTAATGTGTTGCATCACTTGTATGACTAAAATAACCATTAAAGATATGTTGAGGCCATGCAATTGCAAAATACAAATTTTCTTATATAAAAAAATAGCTCAACATAAAGGAAAAAAATTGTTGAATGCACAATACAATTGAGAGGGGGGGTAAATTAGTCTTACCTTAAAACTTCAAAACCATCATTAACATTCAAATCCACATACATTCATTAAACCCTTAATTTTGTTATGATGAATTAGAATGAAAAGAAAATAACAAAAACTGAAGCAACTTAACACCATACACAAGAGAACACCAGATTTATGTGGAAAATCCAAGAAGGGAAAAACCATGGTGAGGATTAACTCACAATATAAGTAATATCAACACTGAATACAATAAGGGCTCACTTTCAGAGGGTTCACTACCCAAAGAAGAAAGGCTCACTGCCAAAATAGAAAAGAAGATAGAGAAGAAATGTTACATAGTGAAAAGCATCTCAATACAACAAGGAATCCACCACAATGACATCAACAACTTTGCAGTCTAATTGAAAAATTGTAGCCACCTTCTGCTGACTGCATCTAGTAAACTAACATATGAAATCTCACACTACACTTCTCTATTTCACACTCTACAACTCTACACTTCACACCATTCATATCTCTCATATCTATCTTCACATCTCTCAACAAATCAACTCATACTGATATCGTCTTCAACCTTGAAACTTTCTCCAAGGTCAGTTATGCACCTCAAGTGTGCCAATTCAAATTAGGTCAGAGCCAAAACACTTCTATGGAGGATAGAAGTGAATGTAAACCACATCAAAAATTAATTGGGACCCAAATCAACAACACCATGCAACCACACATTATGAAAAAAAATATTTATCCTTCACATGTAGTGTAAACACTAGGTTAGTCGTTACTCATGCAAACACCATTAAAATTTGAAGTACGTGTGCTTCCTCAAACCCAAGGAAAACTTAAAAATGACACACCATGCTTGAAAATGATCTAGAATATTCCATGAATACCTTGAAATCCAACAAAATCCTTTGCAATAAATTCCACCTGAAGAATGTACACACCTAGTACACTCAGACTATTCAGTCATACACTGTAACTCGAAAAACCATCTTTCAAAGCACCAAACCTCAAACGCTCTTGACTAAGGTAAACTACCAACATAATAAACACACCTTTAGAAGATTGCAAGACCTAAAACACAACTGTGGAGAAACACAAAGAATTTTTTTTTCTCCCAGACACCTCTACAATGCATAGTCACACATTGGTGAACATAACTTCTTCTATACGATGATCCAACACACCAAATCCTGAATATAACACCTTTGAACACCTCTCGCCAACATATTTGAATTGTAAAGGTATATATTCAACCTAGAATAAATATGGAGCAAAACAAGAACACAACTCTGTTACCCAAAACACCACTGCAACACACAATTTCCTCTTTTTATCCAATTTTATCAAAATAACTTGGAAACCAAGCACCAAAGACACATCTTCATCATCTTTAGTATTTCCACAACTATAGACAAAATATTATCAAAGTAACACTAGAGGTTGACACTAGTAGCTTTACTAATGACAACATAATGCAACTAATCAAAGCATCAACTACACTCTTGCAACCATCTCACTCAAATATAGACATCAATGGAAACACATGCTTGTTGACATCAATGACAACACCAACTGATCATACTTGCAACAAAATTGACATGTAATGATGGAAAAAGAAAAAGGCTTATGCAACTTTTAATGTAGAAATTTAAACTATGATTCTTAATGGTCTTTGATTTTGCTAAATTTTCCTTGTCTATTAGTGCAAAAGCTTGTCAAATTTTTGATGGTTAATATTATGACAAGTGTCACCTATCTATGAGAATTATCTTTTTAAGCTATTCCATATAAGGATGGATCTTCAATTTTTAAGGAGGTTGGAATAGTGAGGGAAAATGTCTCTCTACTATATGCCGCATTTTACACCCAAAATTTTGATTTGCAATTACTTTTAACTACTATGTTAAAAATATGATTTTGACATTAGTGGATGATTATATGTCATTTGATATTTTGAGGAAATTATAATGCAAAGTGTTTCAATTTTAATGATTATTATTTCTAATCAAGACTATGATGTCATGACTAATAATGGACTATGTTATCGGATTTTTAAGTTGAGTGTAAGATAAAATTTTACCCTCCAAGATGGAGAGGGAGAGTATCACTAGAGAGAAGAGTGTAGGCATGGGTAATTAAACAGGCTAATACCAATTGAGTCAAACACACACACACTCACATAGTATTTTATATCAAATCTGGGTAACCCCAATATTGTCATTGAGACTATCTTGTAACATTTATAGTGTGGTTAAGTCATAAGAATAGGTTAAATTATTTTTGGTCCTTGGCCTAGTCTTTCTCAATTAAAAAGGTTATATATATCGTTTCATTATCGCCTTTATATTTTTCCTATTATCAATAAAGATTTATTTGATTTTATATAAATGAATTTAAAAAATATATCTAAACATATATTTATATGTATACATATATATTTATATATATAAATATAAATAATATATTATTTTAGTATGCATTAAAGCCAATGACTTGCATTAAGGAGGCTACAATGATTAAGTAGCAACTTTGCATATCATGCAAAAAATGTAATGGGAATTAAAATAAGTTAAACCGTTTTAAACCTCACATGGAAGCTAAATCCTCCACCATAGGCTATATTCTTGCATTTAAAATATGACATCAATGCCTTCAATGAGGCATAATGGAGGGTGTTCCATTTAAGTTTCAGTTTGGCTTTTATTAAAAGTGGTTATTGAATTCTAGTTGCAGGTTTTAGAGAGAATGAAGAGGATTATTATTCATTATCGCTAATGAATGTGAGAGGAAGAGGAGAAGGGCTGTCGAAGGTTTTGTAGGAGAAGAGCTTTGTGTTTACAAAGAGTTAAGATATATGCTTGTTATAGGCCATTCATGGAGAATTTTGTCTTGAGAATTTAGTGTATTGTTAGTTGAGGTTTATATTGTGGAATATAATTACAAAGAAGAGCAGATTTTTAGACTATAGCAAGTTTTGGTTTCTTGGAGAAGTTGGACTGGAGTGTTGTAGGTGCACATATAACATCTGGAAGTGTAACTTAGGTATAGTATTATTACAAGCATGAACCATAAAACACATTTCTATTATTTTTTTTGGTATTATACAAATGAAGTTTCTGGTTTGAGAAGTTTATATTGTAATCTAGGGTAAAGATTTAGGTAGAGATATTAAAGCATCAAAACTAAACCTATAAATCCCTAAATCAACAATAGATCATAATCCAACATAGAAATATAAATATAAAATAAATATCATCTATGCCATGGTTGCTTGACCTCCATTGTTCCCATTTTGCTTGAATGTGCTTGATGCCCTTATATTTGAGTGTGCAATAGTAGCCTAATGTCTATGATAGCAAAATATTAAAGATAATTGTCTCCTTAAGCAACATGTACTTGTGCATTAACTCAATCCTCCTGAAATGACAATGACATGCGTCTTTTATATAAAGCCAAATGTGAATAAAAGGCTGAGATTAAATGATGTTAATCAATGGTTAAGAATGAAACTTGATAGGGTTAGGCTAAAGATAAGAAATGAATGGATGATATTGAATAAAATAATTCAACAAGGGTTGGAATTAGATGAGACAAGAAGAGATAAGGACAATAGTGATAGAGAAAAAAAGCACGAAAGAAACTAAATAATTCTATAAAATTATTTAGCTCAAGAGGGAAAGTGAATAATTTTAAATAATGAAAACATTATCTAATTATAGAAGAAAAAGGAAAGCTATCCGTTGATGGCCAAATTCACATATCAACCTGTAGGCAAGATGTAATCACCTTGCCTCTTCTGAAAAAGACAAATGATCATTAAATCAATCATCTTCCAAGGTCCTAGATGTTGGGTCACAACGCTGTTGTTTTGCTGAGCAGTCAATGAGGTTGTAATGTTCAAGGGGCCTGCTAGTTATTTAGCTTCTTGGTTGTTGCAAGATCAAACTTCTATCTAAACCTACTCTAATTGAGGGGATAAAAAAGGGAAAAAGATAGATCAAGGGTGCAAGAGAGAAAATAATGTTGATTCATTCAGTTAACTAGACCTGTTACTCTCCAAGGAATTCCTAAACTGAACTATAGAATAAATCAACTTAAAATCAATACAAAGCCATTCATTCATAGTGCAAATATTAATAGCAGATTGCAAATCACAATTCAAACAAAAGAAAAGATAAAATTTCATTGACTTCCCTTGAAGAACTTCAAATCAAATAGTTAACCAAATAAATATCATTCCAGAGTAAAACATGAAGCAAGTTTAAATCCAGCTATTTCTACTGCAATGAGACATACAAACAACATTTACAATTATGGAAAATTCACTAGTGTACGGAAACCAGTATCTTCAAGTCCACCCAACTATGCTAAGAATGCAAGAAAAATGTATCATCCACTCTACTGCAAAACTCTAATAAGCTAATCTAGAAAATGTCTATCTAATTTTCCTAAAATTCTAAACCCCTTTAAAATGAGCAAATTTGACAATTAATAGCTGAACAATTCCCTAATTCTTGTGAAAACTAAGACATCAAAAGCTGTAGCTTTTTGCATGCAAACAATCACTCCTCACAATAAACTTTCCGTCTATTTGATTTGGGTTGACTTCAGTTTGAAACTCCATCCTCCAGTTTGACTTCAATTCACAATTGCAACTTTCCAATTTCTCTTTCAGTTTACTCCCAATTTGATAATCTTTTCAGAATCTTCCTCTTTTGCTCATCTTCTTTGCAAATCAACTTCATCGAGATCAATTATCTTTCCTAATTTGTTAAACTACCTATGGAACACAATACATTAATGAATTAATAAAATTAATTAACTAATGAAATTCAATTAAATGTCCAAATTACTTTAAGTGAAGGCATGCAAACTTTAAATTCACAATTGAAAGAAAAATCAGATCTTGTTTTCAAATCAGTGTTATAATAACACATCATTGAAATAATGCCTTGAGTGGATTCAATATTTGGGGTCATTTTTCTTCTCCAATGTGAATAGTACTGAATTTTAATCTTGCCTCTTGCATAAAAATAAATTATGAACCTTGTTTCCCCAACCATTCTCAACAAAGCCTGAAACCATAGAATTTTGAGAAACTATATTCCGTTCAGGGACTTTCTTAAAAAAGTTGTTCTATATCACTAATGTTTTCATGCTGCAAACACCCAGTAACCTTAACAGACCATAGGTCCATATCTTGAATAAGCATTGTTTCAAACACTTTACATGCACCGTCTGGAGTTCTGCTTGTGGCATACAGTTCAACACAACATTCCCCATATGGACATTAGAATCAAATCCCATTTTGATTGTGTGTCCATGTTCTACAGGTACAACATACTATGTGACTATGTTTCCCTGAAGTACTCCACCCATTACTTCATGTGCACCAACACTTTAACCTTTTCTATGAATGCTTGATAACTTTGCAAATTTCTTAGAAGTTTCCAATACCTTTCAACAATCTATTAATTTCTATAACCCAACAATAGATTAATTGCACAATAAATTCATAGAAAGCAATCTGATTTATAACAATTAACATAACTGTGTTAATTAACAACTAATAACAGTGGAAGAAAAAATAACAAGAAGCCAATCACAAAAGGGAAATAACACATAATTACCCAGGAAACCCCAATGTGAGGAAAAACCTACAAATGTTGGATCTTCTATTCAGCCTAACAACAAACTTTTCTTTCGAAAATACAATATGAATTTGCTACAACAATCTTACATTTATAGAGCCTAGCTGCTTTACTTAGCATGCAAGGAAATAATTTTTCCTTGCTTTCTTTGGCTTTAATTACACATAAAATCACTCTTGGATTTATCTTATCCTCACAAAATTGAAAACATTCTATTAAAGAATAAAAATCCTGCTGTTGCTGAAAATCCAACTTGAATTGCGTTAAAGCATATCCAACTCGAGTTGCTTTAAAACAACTCCACATCCCACCTTTTGATCTACAAAAATCAACACTCCCTCTTAGTGAGGAAGGTATTCTACACAACACCTAACTTGTCCCTGATGTATTCAAACTTACTCTTCATCAAGGCCTTCGTCAGGATATCTGCTATCTGTTCATCCATAGGAATGTACTGGAACTTCGCTGTCCCCTTCTCCACACAATCTCCGATGAAGTGGTACTTGATCTCAATGTGCTTTGAATTATCATGAAACATTGGATTCTTAGAGAGTTTGATACAACTCTGATTATCATAGTAAATGACTGTAGGATCTAGCTCCTGATCAAAGAGCCCAACTAGAAGTTTCCAAAGCCAGATAGCCTCACATGTAGCTCCATATTGGCTGCCATATACTCAGACTCTGCAGAACTCAGCATAACTAACTTCTATTTCCTACTGTACCAAGAGACTGCTCCTAATCCCAAACTGAAATTGTACCCTGAAGTGCTCTTCCGATCAACTGTACTGCCTACCCAATCTACATCAGTAAACTCCTCGAGCTTCACTCCATCCTATTGAACATACTTCAGCCCATAATCAACTGTGCCTTGGAGATACCTCAAAACATGCTTCGCAACAATCTAGTGCACACATTTAGGTTCCACCATAAACTGACTGAGTGAGTTCACCGCAAAACAAATGTCTGGCCTAGTGTTGACCAGATACATAAGAGAGCCTATCAACTATCTGTATAAAGTCGAGTCCATTGCCTCTGATCTGGAAGCATCAATCTTCTTCCAATTGGTCACAAGTGGCATTGACATAGGCTTATAGTTCTCCATCCTAAATTGCTTCAAGATATCAAGTAAGTACTTCCCTTGTCCAAGAAATATTTCTCCCTCTTTCTACCATTTAACTCCAATCCCAGAAAGTAGTGCATCAACCCCAAGTCCTTCATCTCAAACTCTCCTGCAAGATCCCGCTTGCAATGTGCTATGAGCTCCTCTAACCCTGTGAAAAATAAGTCATCAACATATAAAACCAATATGAGAAGTTCGCCCTTCACCTGAACATAGTACATGTTTGGATCCGCCTCACTCTTGATGAAGCCCACACTCTGCAAGTAACTATCAATATGTGAATACCATGCCTCAGGAGCCTGTTTGAGTCCATGTAGTGCTCTTTTCAACCTGCATACATTAGAATCCCTCTCATGTGCTTCAAATCCTTCTGGTTGCTCTATGTAAATCTCTTCCTCAATCACTCCATTGAGGAAGGTCATCTTTACATCCATCTGGCGAATTCTCCAACCCATTTGTGCTGCTACAGAAATGATAGCTCTTATGGATGAGTACCTGGCTACTGGAGCGAAAGTCTCGTCATAGTCGACTCCTTCCTTCTGAGAAAACCCCTTAGCCACAAACTGGGCTTTGAAATTCTCCACACTACCATTTGCAGAATGCTTAATCTTATACAACCATCTTGAGCCCACCACAAACTTATCTTCTAGTCATGGTACTACCTCCCACACACTATTCTTCATGATGGAGGAATACTCTTCCACCATGGCATCCCTCCATACTTGGTGTTTGGATGCCTTTTGAAAGCTGGAAGGCTCTACTTCAATTAATTCACTCATAAGTTCCACATGGGTATGTGTAGGATCATGGAAAAAATAGGCCCTTAAGTGGCAAAAAATTCAGAAAAATTAGAGTTAGGCAACTTGACGTAAAAATTTGAATAAGTTATCTATATTATTTCAAAAATATGTAAGTTCTCTATATTAACTATTATGAATTTTTTATTACAAATTTTTAAAAAATATAAAAAAATTGTATGTCTGACCACCTTAACTTGGTCAAAACTTCATGAAATTCAATTTTTTAAAAAATCCTATAGTATGCGAAGTAGAGAATGTGACACATGTTTTGGATTCAAAAAATGTGATACCATTTGAAAGCTATAGATGTTTTTCAATCAACCTATCAATCAAGACTTTAGTCGTAATTTGAATAGAAAATAAATAATAATTACTTATTAAATTCAAAATAAAGCATAATTTATATCGATGGAAAGTTGAGAATCTCCTTTAAAAACCATTTTCGTTTTATCAATTTTGCGTAAAAAATAGTCACCAGCTACATACCCATCATATTGCCACTTTTTGGCCCATCATGATCGTGCACATACCCACATACTCAGAATAACGTCTGGGAGCCTTTCTCTATCTGACTGAATCTTGAGGATCACCTACATATTCTTGAGCCTCTCTCAATGTCTACTCAACTTCCCTGTTTCTCCTCTTCTTAGTTATATGAATCTGAGGCTGAGGAATTATTTGTTCCTTTGTCTGATCACCCTGCTCGACCTGCTTGCTCTGCTCTCTAGCTTACATGACTAAAGTTTGAGGAATTTGTGCTACCTCAACCATGGGTGATTGTTCCTCCCCATTCATGAAGTTTCTTGACTTCTGAAGAGCCCTCTCTTCCTTGAACTTCACATCTTTGTGAACCACTATTTTCCTGAGAGCAGGAATGTAAACCCGATAAGCCTTAGAAGATTCATTGTACCCAACAAAGATACCCTTCTCTACAGTAGGTTCCAACTTGGTTTTCTTCTCAATAGGAATGTGACAATACACAAGGCATACAAAGATGCGAATGTGCCCCAAATCTAGTTTCTTGTACTGGTGAACGCTTCTTCTGGAGTAAAATTTCCCAACATTTTGTGAGGGCTCCTATTCTGCAGGTACACAACTATATTGCAAGCTTCTGCCCATAAGAACCAAGGCATATCCTGATCATGAAGCATGGCCTTAGTTTCTCCAACTATCACACTGTTTTTCTATTTAGCAACCCCATTCTGCTAAGGGTTGTATGGAACTGTCAACTCTTTCTTGATGTCTTCCTGAGCACATAAATCTTTGAAGGAATTTGAGGTATACTTGCCTCCATTTTCAGACCTTAGTATCTTGATCTTCCTCCTTGTTTGGTTCTCCATGAGAGCCTTAAACTCTTTGACCCTATTGAAGACCTCATCTTTATTCTTCAGAAAATATATCCATGTCTTCCTAGAGAAGTCATCAATGAAAGTAACAAAATACTCGTACCCATTCAAGGATGTTGTTGACATGGGCCCAAACACATCTGAGTGTACAAGATCCAAAATCCCTTCGGATCTAGTGTCGCTATTTGGAAAACTAGTCTTGGCATATTTACCAAGTGCACAACCTTTGCACACCTCATGCTTTTCTATTTTCATCTCAGGCAGCCCTGCCACTATTTCCTTAAGAATATTAAGTGCTCCATGGTGAAGGTGATCCATCCTCCTATGCCACAATTCTGCTAGCCCATTACAGCTACTACCCAATGGATGTGTTGGCTCAAACTATAACTGAAACAAGCTTCCATGCCTAAATCCAATCACTTTTGCAACCTTGGAATCTTTGGGATGAATATAGAATTTTCCCTTCTCAAAGGTCACGATGTACCCTTGTCTTCCAAAGTAGAAACTGAGATTAAATTCTTTGTCATGCCAGGGACATACAACACATCCTCTACCAAAAAAGGTTTTCTAGACTCCCTCTGAAACTTGACGGTGCCAATACTAGTTGCATGGTACTTGGCATTGTCTGCGAGCTCAATATAGAAATCTAACTTCTTCTTCTCCAACTTGGTGAAGCATTCTCTGACTCCCATCATGTGGTGAGAAGCCCCATTGTCAATATACCATACCCTATTGGCAATTAAACTTGAGAGACAGGAAATGAGTGAAAACTCATTTTCAAATCATGATGCAAACTCGTCCACCTCCGCTGTAGCAGCAACTTGCTTCTTCTTCTTGTCCTTATTTTTCTTATTCGGACATTGACTGTCATAGTGACCCATATGATGGCAGCAATTTTTTTTATCTTGCTTAGATATTTCTTCTTCCCACTCTTGGAAGAAGAACCTTCCGTTTTCTCTTTATTGGACTTGTTCTTACCCTTGCTTGCAAGAGCAATATTTTCTTCATCTTCACCCTTCTTTGTCTAATCTCCTCGATGAGAACCTTCATGGATTTCCTCCTAAACAAAATCATCCCAAAGCCTCGCCCAATCAGGTAGCCGATCTCTGCTGACAACACACTTGACAAACACTTCCCAGTGCTTCGAAAAACCATTCAATGCTATACGCACTAACTCATCTTCATCAATCTTCTCTCCAATAGCAGCAAGGTCATCCCTAACTTGTGTTAGCTTGGAAAAGTAAGAGGTCACACTCTTGCCTTTGGACATCTTGGTATTATGCAATTTATCCTTGAGCATCATCTTACGACTCTGATAGTCGCTCTGATAAAGTTTTGTGAGCATATCCCACATCTCCTTGGCGGTGTCTTTCCTCGATAAATGAGGAATTAAATGATCTCTTACTCCATCTAGGATAATCCTCTGAGCCTTGGCCTCTTTGACTTCATGTGAATCTAAGGAAATAGGATCATTTGTTGGTGGAGTCACTTCTATGCTAGCATAGATCCACAGCCTGTTCTCCTTGAGAACAGATGTAATCTGAACCTTCCACTGCAAGAATTTAGGCACACCCTTGAGATTATCCTCGTATCGAACACTAGTTTCCATAGCCACAAAAAAAGAACTAGAGACAAAAATATGATTTTTGTTTTCTTGAAATCTGCATCACAAATCTTGGCTTCATATTCAGAGTTTAGTGCTCTGATACCATGTTAATTTCTATAACCTAGCAACAGATTAATTGCAAAAAAAATTCATAGAAAGAAATTTGATTTATAAAAATTAACACAACTGGGTTAATTAACAACTAATAATAGTATAAGCAAAAATAACAAGAAGCCAATCATAAAAAGACAATAACACAGAATTACCCAAGAAACCCCAATGTGGGGAAAAACCTACAAATGTTGGATCTTCTATTCAACCTAACAACAAAATTTTCTTTCGAAAATACAATATGAGTTTGCTATGTAACAATCTTACATTTATAGAGCCTAGCTGCTTTACTTAGCATGCAAGGAAAAAATCTTTCCTTGCTTTCTTTGGCTTTAATTACACATAAAATCACTCTTGTATTTATCTTATCCTCACAAACTCGAAAACATTCTATTAAAGAATAAAAATCCTGTTGTTGCTGAAAATCCAACTCGAATTGCTTTAAAGCATATCCAACTTGAGTCAAATGCTTTCAAACAACTCCACATCCCACCTTTTGAGCTACAAAAATCAACGCAGTCAACACCCTATATAGATCTAGAAAGATGCCAACATTTGTTTGAGGTTATCTGAAAACATTTCATTGAATCCTTTTTATACATGTTATGCCCTCATTGCATTCCGTGAAATTATGTTTCTTTGAGAATTTCTAAAATAGTTTATATGCACACATTTGATTGAAAATTTCTAATGTTTACTCAATAAACACTTACAACCCATGACCTATTTATACCTCCAAATCCTGCCTACATGCTTACTAAGGCCTTTGAAACTACAAATTTTGGCAAGACTCCTCTATCATTTGTGCTTTGATGGATGTTCAAACCCTTTTGATAGATCCAAGTTGTGCACGTTTATGCTACCATTTAGAAAAAAATATTTCCCCCCTTTTGGTTCTTTCATGTATTGCATTTATTTTATTAGGGCAACTACAACTATGACATTTGGAAAGAATCCACTTCGAAGCTCTCATTTCCACTGAGGGGTTGTGGTTAAAGGTTTATACAGTTTGGCTTCATGCCTATCAGTTAAATTTGATTGAGTGTCTCTGAAGAATTTTCAACAAATTCATTTTGCACAATTCCTACCATCATTTCTTTTCATGAGATTAATCTCTTTGAGGCATTTCATAACCAACATTTGCTTGCCATGTCTATGCTTGCATATTTTCATGTATGCTGATCCATTTAATGTTTAGAACCCCTATTTTGATTGGTCATGGAATTGGGCTTCTCAACTGCCAACTGTATTTGCTTGAAAGTTTTTTTTCATTGAAACTCCATTAATAAATCCGCTTTGCTACCTCTCAACCAATGCACTCTGCACATACACATCCGCATTGTATCAAACATTTCGTGCACTGTTGACGCTTCACTCTTTGCACCAAAGAAGATACTGGAAAAGGTTGTGGAATTTGGTTGCATCAGCTTGAAATTCCTTAATCATTTTCAATAGATACAATTTTGTGCACGCCCAATCAATGGTGTTCCAAGAGACCACATTTTTCAGCACTTAGTGAATATCTTGCACTCATCTCACTTCATAAGATGACATCCCTTTGATGCATTCTATCAAATAGTTTACATGCTCGTGTCTATGATTTCATATTTCTAATACATGTCTTACATTGATCCATTGGCTTTTTGAAGGTTTTTGAAGCCTTTCAACACATCTGATTTGTGCATATTTTACACCACACCATTCTAGAGACCACATTGTTACCAGGAATTACGTCAAATGATTACCGTGCCTTCCTTTTTGTGCTTAAAAGTTTCAAAATATTTTTCAATAAATGTGTTTTGTGCATGACCTGCCATCATTGCACTCCATGAGATAATATTTCTTTACGACCTACAATTCTCGTTAGAAGGCTTTCAAAATTTGATGCAACCGATCCATTTTGTGCAAATTCTGTAATGATGGATTCAATGCATACTTTCAAACAATTCACTACCCTGATTATGCTTGAACTCTTCTCCCGCATCTTCAACAAATCGTCCTTGCCCATTTTCATTTTCCACAACATTGTAATCATCCCATGGCTTTTCAAATTATTTGGGTGCGTTGATAATTTTTTAAGAACCAAACTTATTCTTACCATATACCTATGAACTTTCTGGAATTCAATTATTAGTAAGGGTAAGGATTGGCCAACACATAAGTTAGGGTTTTTAGGCCTTCACTTCTTCACTTTGGGCTCTGTGAAACCCGGGAAGGTAATCCTAAGTACTGTGTTTATAGATACTGGTGTGTCTATGTATCAAACATAGAATAAAAATATGACTCTCCTTAAATGTTCAATTGACACAATACCCTGAAGATTTGGCTAACCTTCATGGTAGTGCCTAACTCAAACAAGAGAAAATATATTTCATTAAGTTTCACACACACCCAGAAAAGATTGACAAGTAAGTTGATTTTAATTTTGTGATTAGCTATTGAATTGGTCACCACAATTAAAATATAATTACTTTGCTAAACCAGTGCCATATTCTTGGAACAAAGTCAAACCAAATACCCACATGATCAGATAACAATTTTATAGTTGACAATATCCGAAGCCTTGAAAATATTTCATTACAATATGCCCACTTATCATCTCCACAATTTACTTTTTACTAACATCCTCATACATGACCTATTTCAAACCCACTCTTATATTCATGCATTTACATTCATTCATTGAATTAATGAGCAAGAATAGAGTAGTACATCTATTGGGAACCAACAGAGACAAATAAGATAACCATTGATTATATTATTCATAGTCTGTATAACTTGTACATAGGAGAGTAACATTTAGAAAATTAATACTATTATGGTAAACGTATTATCACTGTCATTATCAAAGAACCATATACATATTGACTGACTTTATCCCTAAAACATATTACTAGAAAGTTCAATATCCATTTTTCTCTCTATGTATAACCCCTTCAAAGAAAACTACCCAATGACCTCTCCTGTAATTAGCCCTGAAATCCCTTTTATAAGACAAGGGAGCAACAAGTATCAGGCTGAATTACACCTACATTTCACTTTCATTTCAAAATGAATTTCACCAGAATGTGAAAATATTCCCCAATCAGTTACAAATAATCATTTGTAGGATAGAGGTAGGCGAAAAGCAAAACTCCAAAAAATCATTAGTTAGAGAAGACCCACTAGTCTTCAAAAAGGTGTCACCATCATAACATCAAAAACATGTAAGTTCACACCGAACTGGGAAATGTCACCATCAACACCGAAGGAACAAATAAACAGAGACCCACATCATAACACACCAGCCAAAGAAAGTGAATTTGCACAAAGGACCAAAAACTAAGCACCAACTCAGAAAGGGAACGAGGTTCTACTATGCCTTGTCAACGGCGCAAACCGTCGCCGTAACTGGCGGGTGGTATGCGCCAGCGGAAAGTGGAGTATCCATCACCATCTCATCCTCATAATCAATCAAATCAGTCATGGCCATGAGATACTGGTGGTAACCTGAATTAGTTTTATCTCCACTATCAGAAGAATCATTTGAGACTTCAATGGGAGAATGATGGCGTCCATAAACCAGCGATGCTTATTATTTCTTAACTTCCCTCTTAGGCGCAATTTTGTATCGCACCTTGACCAATTCCCCAAGATAATTCCCGGCCTGGGATGATAGCGCCGGCGTCGTGCGAACTGGTATCCTTTGTTTTAGCCCGAGTCCGCCAGGGGACTTTCCGGGCATATCACGGTTCACTCGGGAGAATCATCTTGAGACTCAAAGGGTTGAGGTATCACCGGTATTTCGACCGAAAGTGGCGGAACGCTTACCTTACCCATGTGGGTGAACAACTTATCAATTTCATGGGACGGGCACCCGATTTTGAAATAACAGCTCAATTCGCGCATTGCCAAGAACCTTTGCACACCTACTCCTAGACTCTTGAATTCTGCAATCATCCCAGTAATTTGGGAACTCCGCACGCTTTGAAATGGTGATCCTTTCCCAAATGTCGAACTAGAATGGTGGGCGCAGGAATCTTGCTTTCAGAATGTTGAGCGATCTCGTTACCCTGAAGTACTGAACCGGTGTTCGATCGCCAGCGTTTAGAATAATCAGATAAATCGTGGGGTTCATTGGAAATTTCAGCTGCATGCGCTGGAGTAGCTACAATCAAACTTTCGAGTGATCAACATTCGCCGTTTTTGTCTAATCACAAACACAGCATTTAACCAAACCTATCATGTCACATTTACCTGCTCACCCATGGGAATTAATTTACTTGCAATTCATCATAGTAATACAGTGGGGAGCAATCATGATTTAACTTCAGAATATCATCCCATACTCTACCTTACTTAAATTTTACCCTCCCATGTGTACAAGCACTTGACAGATTTGATGACCATAAAAATACTTACCAAATTTCATATGCATGCCCAATAATCAGTTCTAATTTAGCTCCATTTTTATCTTAGAACAGTCTCGGCCAATATCTTAGCAACACCTCATCTCTACTAGAATCTATCTAAGCCTTTGAAATATTCCATGTGGCATTCGCCTGTTTTCCTACTAAAAAACATGGGACACAAGTAGGCCCTTCATGGGATGGTGGGGAGTGGTCAGGACTGACCCACGTCACCCACTATCGACCATCGATCTCTATTCTCTAGAAACACACACTATCTCCAAAGCATGGAAGGTACCATAAAAAAGTGACACGTGTCCAACGCCCGCTAGCCCGTGTGATCATAAATCTCATTAATGCATAAAACAAACAGGCACATGGGGAATGACCCAGATGAAAACATGTGTTGCTACACTGGTCGTTTGATCCTTACAAAGCTCTATTAATCCTTCAGAATGAAATGGTCCCACCACCAGACATGACACGTGACCATCACCCGCTAGCCCGTGCAAATATAATAATAAGGAATAAAAATGCTCGGGCACACGGGGAATGGTGGTGATCATCCCGTGATGATCTAATGACCAGTGTAAAAACCTAATTCTACACATTCCACAAAAGTTATATGAAAGAGGGGGCTATTACTAGGCCGATGAGAACTGGAACCTTAGGAACAAAGACTTAAGACTTAAGTCATTAAAAAAATGAAAATCAAACCCGACCATAGGAAAATTTGAATGCTAAAAAGACACTTGGTGACCGACAAACCTAGACCCAGGGAGCCAGTGAAAAAAATGATTTCAATGGCATAAGAGGCCACTTGAACGACTAGATAATGGGAGCAACAAGTCAATGCAAAATTAGAACGACCAAGGTTTTTTTAGGTTCAAAGGTTAATTTTGAAAGGTCCATAAAACAATGATGAGGAACATAACCCTAAGCTAAAAATGAGGGTCCAAGCCAAGTATTTAAAAAATTTAAAATCGAACCAGAGAAATTTTTTGAGGGGTTCCATCAGGATGCGAGATTGGAACAAATTCAAAAGTGGGATCAGAACTTGTCTAGGAGCAAGATTGAAACTTGTTCAGGAGCGGGATCAGAACTTGTCTAGGCATGAGATCAGGACTTGTTTAGGAACCTGAATATTAAAACATTGGGTTCCAATGTCCACCCGAAGTCCGAGATTCGACTGTTGTGTGTGGGATCGAGACTTTATCCTGAACATGAAATTTTCAATTTTGTTTAGTTCCCATGTTCAACCCCCGTTCCGAAATCTGACGGTAATTAAAACTTTTCCTTTTCCAGATCAGGTTTTTACCCAAACATGAATATTTTTATTTGTGGGATCGAATCTCGACAAGCCTCATTTTATATCTTTTTTATCTCTCCTTTGTTTTCAAAGCTTTTAAGTTTTATTTCTTTTTAAAAAAAAAATTCTTTTATGATTTTATTTATTTTTATGTATTTTCACATTTTAAATTTAAACCCTTTTTTAGAAAAGATTTATTTATTTTAGATTTAAAGATCAATTTTATCTTACTTTTTATTTAAATTTTAAAATGTTGAAATTCATTTTCAGGGTTAGTTTAATTAGATAATTAAAAATTATTTAATTAAAAGTGATGAAAGGGGCTGGTGAGTGATAATGAATGAAAATGATGAATTAGAAGAATGTGTGATTCGTGATGATGATGATAATGAAGAATTAGGAGAATGTGTTTAGACATTTTTAGGTGTCTACATAGCCCAATGTTTATGGAAATATATATAGATATACCTTATTTATATTTATAATAGGTATATTTTTATGCATTTATATATTACATGCATTCTCTCTCATTCACTTCTGGTTATATAATTATATGTGTCTATAGGTATGCATATATTTTGCATATATTCTTATATTTCTACAACATATACTAATTCTTTCATCTTGTGTTTTTCATTGATACATCTTACTATTCATTCTCATTTAATTTTTGTAAGGTCATATGGAGACCTTCATATCTAGTTGGTTGTATATATGGTTGTTCAAATTTCACTTTCCAACATATATACACACATGTGATCACATATTTGTAGAAATATTTTCTCATATATTGACTATATAAAGGTATACATTCTATAACCCAATTTTGTTATAACTAGCTAGTTTACTTTTCTAATTATTTATTACCTCATTTATTACTAATTGATTGTACTATGTTTTTTATCCAAAATACTCTACCCCCTCTTTCCTCTTGGACTTTTCTTTAGTTTTGAGACCTCACTCAACTCCTTCCCCCTAACTCTTATTAAGGCTTATTTTATAATCCAATCCATCACTTCACTTCTCTTGATCATGGATCTTTGAGTGTCATATGAAATATAAATTGAAAAAAATATACAAGGTGAAAACTAAAAGAAATCATAGAAAGATTATCAATTAATTTTCAAGATTGTTGACCTTGAAAAGAAAGAAAAATTAAATTTTGGATATAGGGATTAGATCACACATGTGATCTAGTTTACAGTACAAGAGTGTATGCGTAATACAATCTATGGCATATGATCACATTCATAATCTAAAGTAGAATAAGAAATGAGATTGAAACTGAATTTGTTTTGTTTTAATAAGGATTTAGTATAATAATGTGTTGGTTTCAACATTAGGATTAGTGAGTGCATAAAAGAATCACATTGTATAATAGAATCATGTATCTGAAACCCCCATTAAAATAACATAAACGATAAAATAAAAAATGTACATTTTTATACTCTACAATAATATTATTACCTAATACATAAAATTCAATAATATATTAAAAAATATAATAGATAAATCACAATTTAATATATCTAAACCATTATAAACATGAAGAATGACATGTTAATTACTAAAACCAATAGGCTTACCTCTAGAGACACTATATAGAAGATGTTCATTCCTAAATAAAAAAAATATTTACCTATTTATTATTATACTCAATAGTAGCAATTTTTTTCTTTGGACTAAATTTACAACTTTCTTGTAAATATCTAGTCATAAAATATATTTGCAATAGAAATTTAATTAGTTAGTAATTTTTCACAGATGAATAGTAAATAATGTAAGGATATTTTCATTGCAACAATTTTCAATGATACAAAACTTATTGGAAACTCTTAGTAATTAGATTTTTGAGAGAAAATTCAATGTATTTAATTTCTAATGTTTTATGTATAATATCAATAATAAGTCATTACATTAATAATATTTTTAATTATAATAAAACAAGGAAATTCATTTATATTTATTGCTTTTTTTTAAAATAAGTATCATTTAACTTGTATATTTACTAAAAGATAATAGTGTATTATTCATAAAAATTTATGGGTGGTAAAAAGGTATACAAGGTCAAGATGAGATCAAA
>VDFB02369375.1:0-25811 GCA_007258455.2 Sequoia sempervirens
TTTAATAATTCTCTAATGCATTTAATATTTGCATTGAGAATTTAATGCATGTGTCTTAGGTTGTTAGGACTTAGTTGTCTCATGAGATAGGATTAAGACACTTATCATGATCTTGTCTAATCATATTCCTCGCCTTTCCTATATAAGCAAGGCTTCATATGTACATTTCATCAATCCAAACAACTTAGCTGAGATATTTTTCATTTGTGTAAGTCCAGTATATTATTGCAATCTTGAGTATTGCATATTGGCCACATCTTGCATCTATTGTTGCAATTTCATGTTCTTTCTTTTCCCTCTTGTGGAAGGTTTTTTTGGGGTTTTTGTAGATGATCTTGGAGGCTTGAGTCCTTTAGTAACTCAAACATGTTGTATGAGCTACATCTCAACTCCTACATGGTATCAGAGCTTTAGAGTTGCAAAACCACTTCTTAATTATGAGGGTGATTCAAGCTTAATCTTTTGTAAAGTGTGTACTAGGTAAAAATGGACCTCATCATTGAGTCCAGAAGGCCCCAAAACCCCCATTTTCATATATAATACTTCATATTTTCGTGCAAAAAAAATATCTTTTTTGTGTGACTATCTTAAATCTGACGACCAAATGATCGTTAGAAAAAAATCTGTTAAATTTGATGGCCAAATGACCATCATATGACACTATTAAATTTGACACTTAGTCAAATGTTAGTATTTATTGTCTTAAATTTGATAGCCAAATGACCATCAACAGATAGCTCCATTTGGACCCCTTCTCCATTGGTAGTTTTCATTTTGGAGGAAAACTTCAAAGGCTCATAACTTGGTCATACATACTCCTTTTTCAAGCAATTTTTATTTATTTGGGGTATCATTTTTTGTTCTACATAGTGGTGCAGTTGGTTTTTGAAATGGTGCCTAGTTGGTTCTAGAATTGCATATTTTTAGAGCTATTGCAGAGCCATTCTCACTCATACGGTAACATTTTTGAGGGATTTTTTTTTAAAATGCATAATTTTTCATGTAATTTCTATTGTTGTGATCAGATTGATCTCATTCTTTGTAAAAAAATTACTTTGAGCTTGAGGCCAAATTTGGCAATCTGTATGCACTAAGATCAAGTCCAATTCACTATTTTTGGCAAGTGGCACCTATAATCACACTAAGTATAAAGTGCCACAAATCATATTTTCTTGGGGATTTTTCTTGATTGAGTGATTTGGGGGGGTCTCTTGGTGTATTGCTTTGATATTTTTTCTTGTGCTCTCTTCATTTTTCATGGATCATTCTAAGGTTCCTTTGCTGACATCATATAACTACTCAACATGGCATCAACATGCATGGGTCATATTAATGAATGAGGTTCACTCTCTATATGTTGAGAATAAGGTACCTGAACCTACTGATGATGAGAAAAATATTAAATGGATGATTGAGCATACCAAAGCTCCTGGATGTCTTCACAAACTAGTTTCTCAAGATTTTTTGTTCCAAATTGAATCATGCACAAATTCTCATGAGGTTTGGGAAACGTTGAAAATATTATATGGTTCTATAGATGAAGTTAGAGGCTATCAAATTTATAATGAGCTAATGAGCCTTGATCCTAAGAACTTTGACAACATCCAAGACTACATCACTAGGGTTAATTATCTAAGGGAGCAATGTAAAGCATGTGGTATTGATAAGAAGAACATTCAATTGATCAATCTACAATTCATTGAACAAACTTGGTCCTAATTATGTTGCTTTTATTTCTAGAATTCATAATCATAGGTTGATTATGGGGTCTACATATACTACACCATCATTTGCATCATTTTTTGAGATGTTGATACATGAGCAACAAAAGATTATCTTGATGGGTTTCATCAAGTCTTCTAAATCTCAGGCATTAGTGGCTAGTTAGGTGAAAGAATCAGATACTACTGATAAGAAGTCAAAGAAAAAACCACATTCAAATCAACCAAGGGATAAATCTTCTTCCTTAAATAAATCATTTAATAAGGATAAGTCCACTTGTTTGTATTGCAAGAAGCTTGGGAATGATGAACATTCTTGTTACAAGAAGAATCTTGATGAGTTCAAGCATCTTCTCAAAAAGAATCATATTGATTTTCCTTCTACAATGTCTAGGTCACCTTCTTCTTCTGCATCTTCAAAAAAGTCTAATAAGGGAAAAGGTCATGTTGATTTGGATACTACATCAAGAAATAAAAGGAAAGATCTTTGTACTTTTTTAGTTCTAGGATCGGGGAGGTGGTCATCATATGGCATCTTCACAGTCTATGTTCTCTTCTTTTGAGCCGTGCACTATGTCTCCTATTTTGATGGGAAACAATACATACATGAGTGTACTTGGAAAGGGATCTATTAGCTTAGGGGAAAACACCTTCTAGTATGTTTTGTGTGTTCTTTATTTGATGAACAATCTTCTTTCCATTTATCAAATTGCACATGGTGGAGATGGGAGGACTATGGAGTTCACTCTTGATTCTGTTATCATTTGATACTTGGAGAGTAGAGAGATTATTGTTTCTAGGATGGTTGATCATTCATCTCGGTTGTATTCCTTTGCGGTTTTTTCTTCTAATGGTGAAATTGTTCCTTCAACTGTTAATCACACTTCTAGTGTGAACCATGATTCAGAGGAGACATTTTGCTTCTTGAACTTGGTTGTTCTCACATCCAATCCCATTCTTGTGCCTTGCATTTCATCGATTCCATCTTTTGTTGCAGTTGATGATGCTCATATTGATACAAGTTTGGCCTATTGTAATTCAGTGTAGCAGGATCTACATCATCTTCCAGCTACATACATTTGGGATGCATACTTGATAGAGATTGGTGGGTTGTTTGTTAAGTCTCATATTTCAGATTTTGGAGACACCATTGATTGTGTACATCTTCTATTTGATGAAGACAATTATTTTTCAGTTGTTGGAGGGAATACTATAACCCTCTTGTTCATTCTCTACATGATCATTATTTTCATTTTTATATAAGTGTGGATACTTTTGGACAACATGTGGAGGAGGCTTCTTTAGAGGAGGTGGTTTCCTTGTCTTTGGAATGTGTTTGATATTCACCTCTAGGAGGTTTTGGATTGACATCTTCAGTTGTGTGGGATAAAATATTTTTTTCAAGTTTTTCAGCTTTTGACATCGACATGGAGATACTTGAGAATTTCTTAGAGATATCATTTATCATTCTTCTTCCCTCATATTCCTTTTTGGAATGGAAAAACATCCTGCATATCATATTGGTTTTGTTTCTTCCTAAGGGGAGGAATGTTGTTCAGTGAGATTGGATCAACTTCAACATTCAATGTTGAGATTCTAATATTGTAGGAGACTCACCATTGAGGGGGGACTACATGGTCTCTCTTCTTCTCTCTTATGGGGGGGTCTTTTTCCTAGGATAAGGTTTTGTCCCTCTCATGCATAATTGAGATTATTTTGTATTTCTTATCTATTTTGGGGAGGAGCATTGTCCCACTAGGTTTTCTCCTTTTCTCTGGTTGCGATATATTTCTTTGTATTGCACTTGTACATGGGTACCTAACATGGCCTCATATCCAAGACCCTTGTTTTCATCATTTTCATAATAATTACACTTCCTAAGTTGTACTTATGGGGGTGTTGATGCAAATGAGATTATTTCCTCACTAGTTATTAGTGGGGACCTATTCACATTATTATAAGTTTACTTAGGAGTTAAGTTTCTTATTTTTTATTTCTAGTTGTCATGTCTAGAAGTTAGTTATAATGGGGCCATGTATCATTATTTACTTTTAGTTATCTAGGAATTTAATAATTCTCTAATGCATTTAATATTTGGAGTGAGAATTTAATGTGTGTGTCCTAGGTTGTTAGGACTTAGTTGTCTCATGTGATAGGATTAAGACACTTGTCATGATGTTTTATAATCCTATTCCTCACCTTGCCTATATTAGCAAATATTCATATGTACATTTCATCAATCCAAGCAACTCAACTGAGATATTTTTTTGTTGTGTAAGTCCAATATATTATTACAATCTTGAGTAATTCATATTGGGCACATCTTTCATCTATTGTTGCAATTTTATGTTATTTCTTTTCCCTCTTGTGGAAGGTTTTTGTTGGTTTTTTGTAGATGAACTTGGAGGCTTGAGTCCTTGAGCGACTCAAACATGTTTGATGAGCTATATCTCAGCTCCTATAGACTGAACATGTCCCCCCAAGTATTGCTTCAATAAATTAAGTACAATCAAGATCCCCCTTATGAGAGAAAAGAAGAGACAATGAATCGTCTCATAAGGAAGTAGCTCTTATGCCAAAGTTGAATGCATGAAGTAGAATATTGAAGATGATCCAAAATCAGAAAATAATATTCCTCCCTTAGGAAGAAACAAATCCAATGGAAAATGTAGATGAAAATACCTCAAGATATATGGGAGTAAAGGTCTCATGATGCATTCCTTAGAAATTTTCTCAAGTGTTCACATGTCTAATTCAAAAGATATCATATCAAATGAAGCAAATCCAAACAACTATGAAGATTCATGCAAAGAAACATCCAAAGGAAATGATAATGTGATAATAGGTGTGTTGTATTTTTCATCAAAGAGGAAGTGAATATCCTCAATCACATCCCTAATAATTTTAATGTGTGACTCAACAAATAACTCTACAATGTCTAATAAAAAATTATCCCACAAAGATAAAACTTGAAAGGAAAGTAACATTATATTGAACTAAAATAATATGTGAAAGTGTGAAAGGTGGAAGTTCAATACAAGTCTCATGAACCAAGGTGGATATAAGTACTGTTGCACTCATGGAACACTGAGAGGGGGGGTTGAATTAGTGTTCAACAATATTTAAATATCAATCCAGATCTTAAACCATTTACAACACTTAAACAAAAGTAACGATGCAAGCACATGAAGGAGACAAACAAAACACCATAACACCAAGAATTTTACGTGGAAACCCTATTAGGGGAAAAACCACAGTGGAGATTAATCCACAATTTATACTTTGTTAAAATTATGAGAAAATAAGTAATGCGCATGCATTCAGGCACACTGCCTAGAGCTCACTGCTTACATTAAGGATCACTTCCTTAAAAAATGATTGAATTACAAAAAAATTGAACTAAGAAATATGACATCTGATAATGCTTGGTTTTAGTTCTAGTGAAGCTCAGTAATAGATCTTCTATCCTTTTGACTGATTAGATACTTTTACTCTGCTCTTCTTTAACTCACATCACAAAATATTTAATGCACAAGTGAAACTATGCATAAATTGCTCAATCGCCCTTCTAATATTGACAACACACACCTACTCTTTTCTTTCACACACTTACCACAATTCAAAATGAATTAACAATCTCATATATATAACCGCTACCAAGATTTCAATCACTTCAAGTTAGCTTCAATAAAATATGAAATATTCTCTAATGATTGGCTCAAATCACAAATTATATTTAATGTGAACCCATCAAAGTCATGAAAACCATAGATGGGACCTAATAAATTTTTTTCAAACACCCAAACATTTAAAAAATTACTCCTTATACATATGTGACATGACAAATTCACTTAGTCGACCTTCAAGAACAAATAAATAGAAAATCATCCTATCGGATCTCCTAACTCATACATTGATTAATGTGACACCAAAAAACTTAGCAGTAGGGTAGTATAGATGATTAATAACATTCTTCAAGATCCACAACTAAAAATGATGATCCGGTGAAGCATACATATCAACATACTAACCGGATATCCTATTCTTCATTTTCTATGCTGGTAAAACTCTGATCTTTACTCCGCCTGCCGGTATGAGCGAATCCTGATCTACAAACCAAAATAATGACTTAGGTTGCCATCAATGACAACACTAGAAGCCATATTCCAACAAACAATCCATATTCAAACAATCTCCCACTTTGGCATTGATGGCAACCATTAGTGAAAAATGACTAAGTGTCAGAACCAATATGATTACACTCTCTCTCCCCATTTTACATTTCAGAATTTCAAAATTCAAAACACATCTCCCCCTTAGAATGATAAAGCATTTTCCACTGCTCTCTCTCCCCCTTTGACATAAATAAAAATATTTTTCACTACACTTGCTCCCTCTTTCAAAAATTCAAAATTTTGATCAAACTTTGAAGAAATACAACTTCTACTCAAGTCAGAAAATTATCTTGTACTTATCTTTCATTTTCAGAAGAAAAATATTCCATGCTTCCACTAAAATCCCAATGATTATGACCAATTTTTTGTTCTTAGATGTCCTGTTGATAATCTAAATAAGAGATTCTAGAATTTTGATTGCCTCTTCTAATTTTTCTCCTTTCCTCAGAACCTTAATTAGCTACTCCAACCTGCATTCAGTTAAGTCCTTCACTATCCAAAAGGTGTCCACAAGGTTGTTTTTGGTGAAGTGAACTTTTTCATTCTTAGACTACAATTCTTGAATCCTTTTCTTAACTGTACCACCCTTACCTGAAACATATTATAATCCTAACCAATTTTGATCAACTCAGCTTCCATCTGCTCCAACTTTTCCTTGTATCTCCCAACGACATGAGGCCAATGAAGACAATAGTTGTAAATGTTATTTTCTGAATTTATGCATTGCCTCAACACATTCATTTTCCTTTTCAATTTGGTAAGAGATAGCCTAAACTGCTCCTTCAGATGTAGAATTATTTCTTCCTCTTTCCTATTTGGGGACTCAAAGACCATAACATCCTTAATAAATTTGATCATCTCTTTAGAAAATACATTCTACAAACTCTCCAAAATAATGTTATTGTGTACAAAATAAGTAATCAATGTGCTCTTGATCAAGTCCTACTCATATGAGGGTCTCTCAGACCATAAGTCAATAATTTTCTGCATCCCCTCTTTCTCCTAAACAAGCTACAATATATTTTCTTTAGATAAAACATCTTCTTCTTCACTTCCTTCTACCATTACTATATCTAGTTCAACTGTTTCCAACTCTTCCCTTGGAGTGTACTCATCATATTCCTCATCTGGTATATCCACAATTACTTGTTCTTTACCTTTTCCTTCAATTTTTAGAGACTTGTGTGTTGGAGGAGTGTAAACAACAATCTCTTCTAATATTTTCTTCTTCCTTTCCATTTCACCGAAAGAGGATCCAACCTCAAGTGGTTTTATTAGAATGGAAATGCTAATTGCACCAAACTTCCCTAGAAATTCCTTAAAGAAATCTACATAATCTTGCTCACATTTTTCCAAAGTATTAGAATGTTAAAATTTTTGTTTTCAAACTGGCTCATTATCTTTCCAAACAACATTATCAATCTATGGAAAACAATTTAGAAAATACATCACAAGACATATGACCAGGGTACCAAACCTGAAGGGGTAATTTGCCTCCTTGGTAAGTTGCACATTTTCCACCAATTGATCTTTTAACAATCTGCACATATCAAAATATTTATCCTCCATAATCATTTTATGAGAGATATAAACTGCACTTGCCAAAGTTTCACCTTCCCTGTTCCTGAAAAATATTTTGTATGAAATTCCATGCACAATGTACCTTGTTATCAGATCCTTGATCGTCAAAATTATCAAAGCCCTCTGATCTCTAGCTACTTCGATTAGGGTTTCGACCTCCTTGTTCCGAATTGACTTTTTTTTTAGAATATCCCCAACATTGCATAATCTAGTTAAATTCTTGATTACCTCTTTCAAAATTTGATAGGATTTATCCAGAGTAAGAATGCCATCATTTAATCTATTCAAGATAAACCTAACGAATTCCACATTAGAAAAATAAGGAAATTCACTCTAAATGTCCAAACTTCTATGTTTCACACCTTCAAGCCATTTTAATTCATTGACTGGAAACATATTTCTCACATCCCTAATCTTCTTATTGCTACATTCACCCAAATTTACCATTCCTTTGATTTTCTTCACTTTTTGTACTGAATGAGTTTCTACCAAACACCAAACTAAGTGAGAATTTTGTAAGCAATTGGAATACCTGACGAATTCATCGCCAAATTGACCTTTACTCCTTCAAAATTCTGCTCTAGAGGCTTTCCTTCTATTCTTCTTCCATGCAAGATGACAAATGAGGGTTCCAAATACCCTTTTATAGCTTCATACCTAACCTTTTCACTACATTAAATGTTTTTTCCCTAGGAGTTTCGAGTACTTTTTTTCTCAGATAGTGACAAAAGAATTCATCTACATACCTTATACACAAGTGATCATGGATATATTTGTAAACCTTTAGCACAACTACTAAAAATTCCTAAATTTTGATGCCAACTACCGATTAGGGGGACAAGGATTTTCTTGAAAATCTCCCCCTAGGCCAATGGCCTAAGATCAATTTTTGGAGGAATTACCAGAAGCAGATTCTAGTGCAGGCCTATTTCCTTCATCAAATTCACTTTTCCTTACCCATGTTTTCTGTAACGCCAAATAAAAGCTTTGCACAATAGACACACCAGAATCAAGATTAGAAGCACACACGCATACAATACTAAAATCTAACATGCAAATTCATACGTTAAGCAACAAAGAACATGGGAAAGTAAAAACGTAATTAAAACTAGAACAATCTCATCAATTTTCAAACGTATTTCCATGAATTATCTCGATTTCCCTTCTCC
This sequence comes from Sequoia sempervirens, assembly GCA_007258455.2. Classification (NCBI taxonomy): domain Eukaryota; kingdom Viridiplantae; phylum Streptophyta; class Pinopsida; order Cupressales; family Cupressaceae; genus Sequoia; species Sequoia sempervirens. Next base: position 8,647 of record VDFB02369375.1, read on the forward strand.
ATTTCGCTTGTATGGTATAATTGCCCTCAGATTTTCAAGTAATTCTTGCAAGTATAGCCTAAGATAGTGATTAGCAAAATATCGAAGATTCAAGACAAAAGTGCTCTCCAAAGTTACAAAATTTGCGAGAGAGATTGGAATGAAGAATGACAAATCAATTTATAGAAAATTGATTATTCGAACGACAGGCCAAGATTGAAAGATCAACAGACGGTTGAGATTGACTGATTAGACATGCATTCAGATAACTGATAGAAGTGACATGAGTGATTCGAATTAGAAATAGAATTAAAGATTAAATAAATGATTTAATCTTCAGTTCGGCATTCGAAAACATAAGAAATATCTTTGCATGACAAAGATGAAGATTGATTAAAGCAACTCTCTGTTTGAACGCACGCACAACACTTAATTAATTAAATAAGAATATTTAATTAATTATGTACACGCAATTGAGTTAGAAGTGGATGATTGAATGGTTAGACGAAGAGATTACTCGAAGACGCCACTCAGACATTAAATCAATAGTTAACTGAACGATTAAAATAGATGTTGAGTTGAGTAAAAGTGAATACTTAGATAACTCACATAATTATCTAAAATATAGAAGAATGTGTTAAAATAGAATTAATGAATTAAATAATTTATTTAATTCAAGACTCGATATTCGAAGATAATTAAATAAATAATATTTATTTAATTAAGTGACGAAGGGATTTAAATGAATAATTAAATAAATAATGAATTTATTTAATTATAGTTGAAATATGATAAAGAGAAAATTAAATAATAATTTATTTAATTTAACCGGAAGAATAAGGTTAATTAGTAACATAATTAAATAAAAGCGTTTATTTAATTAATCGATAGAATAAAGAAAAGTGTGAATTAATTAAATAATTAAGATTATTTAATTAATAGAAGAATTAATAAAGATGAATTAATTAAATAATTGACATTATTTAATCATGACCATGAAGAATAAGAATTATGAAGAATATAGAAGTCGCAGGCTAATAACCAGATTTCGGTGTCTACATTTGCCCCTCTTTGATACAATGTCGTTTAGGCGTTGTGTCAAAGAAAATCAATGAAAATATGCCCTAGTCAAGCTTCGGATTAGAACAGGTGAAGGTATGCCCCCTCGGGAAAATTGACAAATTTTCGAAATGTTCAGAAAAATTTGGAAATGCGCCCGATTAGTCCAGTAGATAGGCAGAAATGCAATGCAGTTGACGGAATTGGGTTTGGAAATGGGAGGGATGGGTACGGGATGATAGAAAATGGAAGTTTACATGGCCAGAAGGAAGGAAATGCCACCTAAGTCTAGGTATATATTGGAATTGGGGTGAAAAACTATTCATTTGCACCCACCTAGCTGAGAGATTTGAAAAGTTTGCTCTGACTTTCAGTGAGGATGTCTCCAGTTCTAGCCACCCATCATCGTGCCTACAGGATCAGGATGTTCCAGAGACCAGCCGGCGCAGACCCCCCGGTATGGACCTAAAACTTGTCTTTTGAAAATTTTTAAGTTTCGCGCATTTTAAGGTATTTATTTCATTTTTAGTTGTGCATCACATTTTAATTTGCACCGCATCTGTATGTGTGAACGACGCATCTGTTTGTGAAAAGCTGCATGTGCATTTTAACGCCGACCGCTTTAGGCTTAGTTTAGAAAAGAACTGCATGTGTTTATTTTGTAACGCATTTGATATTTGTGATGCGCATTTGAAATTTTGCTATGCATGTGCATTTTATTATATGCATTTGTTTATTTTGAAACGCATGTGATTGTTTGAAATGCATATGCATATTTATATCCGCATTTGCTTCTTTTGATACGCATTTGAGATTATGCAACGCAAATGTTGATTTTAGCACACATTTGATAATAATTAACTGCATTTGATTAATAATGACGCACTTGTAATTTGTGAACCGCATTTGTATAAAAGCGACGCATGTGATAAAAAAATGACGCATCTGCAAAATAAAGACGCATTTGCATTTTATGTCAAAACATTCATTTTCCACTAGGGTAGATGATTCAGGCTAACATGAGACATGTTGTTGCAGGTTGTTCTTGACTCTATCTACACACGTGAGTCGAGACCCATGACATTTCGATTCAGAGACAGCTTACGGCCGGCCGAGCGACGGACTTTATGGCATTTGGGTTTGTTGCACGTGACCGATATGCCCTAGATTAGGGAAAATCAGGGTTTGCTGACAGCACTATGTGAGCGGTGGCACTCGAAGACATCGTCGTTCCATCTTCCGACTGGAGAGGCTACAGTGACTTTGGAGGACGTGTATAGGATTCTGAGACTACCTATTAGAGGCACACGGGTAGTCTATGATACCCAGAGGGGTATAGCTGAGATGTGCAGATACTACCCCCACGCTGACGTTGGACAGCCAGGGGTGGACGACTATGAGATCAGATGGCGGGTGTTGGCCCAGAGGTATAGACAGTTAGACTGTCTAGTGGCGACCTTGATAAGTGGTATAGTACTACCGGACCACCGAGGACATGGATTCCCTGTGGGATGGGGTGAGATGCTAGTGGGCATGCTAGAGCGCCGAGTTGTATATACTTGGGGTTCGTGTGTGCTGGGGATGCTATACTTCCACCTTCATGACATTGCCTATAGAGAGGCACAGTCAATGAGCTGCGGCACCACGCTCCTGATGGTATGGGCGTGGGAGCATATTGCTATCTTTAGACCACCGGTGATAGTAGATCTAGCTTGTGGAGCGCCATACGCCTTTCGGTATGCAGGAGCCACTACTCAGCACCACATTGGAGACACGGGCTATTATAGACATGCTATAGACCTGATGCAGGAGTTTACATGGAGACCGTACCTAGGCTGTGAGGTGTGGTCAGATGAGGGTGAGCATTTGCCATTTTGTCGACAGACACAGTATTTAGTGGGACGGACAGTGTCCCATATGCACATCATAGAGCGGTAGTTGCCGGACTGGGTCTTGAGACAGTATGGAGAGGTATAGGATGTACCTCGAGGGAGAGCAGAGTTTGCTCGGTCTTCACGAGAGGTCCTATTATGGGGGCCAGAGATTCCAGTTGCCACGGTAGAGGCAGATATTGATGGATTACAGGCACAGGCATGGGGATGGAGGGGTGGACCAGCAGATCCAGGGATGACTCTAGCTTATGATCAGTGGTGGGCATTACACAGGCCGACTCCTTTGACAGATCCAAGGCAGCCAGCACCAGTAGAGCGGTGTGTTAGAGGTTCCAGAGGCAGATGCGGCAGAGGAGGTGGTCGAGGAGGTAGAGGAGGCCGAGGGGGAGGTGGGGATGATGGCAGAGGTGGCCGACATGGAGGCAGGAGAGGGAGACGTGGTCGACGGGGACGAGGAGCAGCCTTGTCACTGATCTGAGAGGAGAGGGGAGGAGAGGAGGATGTGGCCATGCTAGATGTAGCCAGAGGTGGCGAGGAGGAGCAGCCGGCTGAGGCAGTTATCCCAGACATCCCTGACATCCCAGCAGAGGCAGAGGCAGGTGCCGAGGAGGTAGTTGTAGAGGAGGCCGTGGGAGAGGAGGCAGAGGTCGATGCCCTTGGATTGTTAGGTGCCTACCAGGAGGATGATGAGGAGAAGGATGATCATGAGAGAGAGATCAGGGATTAGATCCTGGAGGAGATGGACGAGGAGGAGGATGGGCGAGATAGGGTCCATCAGGATGAGACAGAGGCAGAGGTGCCCAACACTGATATATTACGAGCCCAGGTTGCCTCCTTGGAGGAGCAGATGAGGGTGTTGATGGCAGAGAGAGATGCTACAGGGTGGAGAGAGACAAGCCTTGTTGGAGAGGGATCAGGCTATAGCCCGGCGGCAGGAGACTGAGCAGAGATTCACAGAGCTCAGGTCATTATGTACAGGACCATCAGCAGCATTTGCCAGAGAGTTGGTCAGAGCCGGCGAGAGGGAGAGATACTACCGAGACTTGTATGAGGCAGAGGTTCCCTTAGAGAGACGGGCTCCTAGCTTTTCAGCGGCACAGAGTAGTAGGTCTCAGACTAGGACCCACACACGGACAGTGAGCACAGAGGGAGTGGATCAGCCACGCAGAGCAGGGCCATATGACAGACCTCCCACAGCTCCGAGATCAGCAGGTTCCCAGCATCAGTCTCCTACACACTCCCGACATGATGGCAGTGGCAGTTCAGGATAGAGATACAGTTTTGAGGTCCATTTGAGACATTGTATTTTGATCCGATAGCCTGCGGGCTTCCATGTATTTATGATACATTATGACATTGTGATGTGACACATATGAGCGATATGTATATATGATTTTGGCGGCGATTCTTATGATATGCATTGTCTATTTATTGATTATGCAGTCTTGATTTATACATGTGATGTTTATATGATATGCCTATGTGATGGATGGTTGTATGTACTTTATGTTGTTTATGCAACTAATGTGATAAATTTGATTCTATATGACATATGATTCTATATGATTATGAGATGCAATGTGATGTTATATGTATAATGACATGTGATGCTATACAAATGTAATATGATGTATGTATTTATAGTTTATTACTTATGATATGCAATGTTAAATGATGATTATTGTCTATTATGCCATGATAATCTAAATGTGACATATGCCTATATATATGTATGTTTCTATGTATGTTGATGCAGGATGATGTATACCATTTTGTGTCACAGGACTTCGTCATAATGCAAGAAAGAAGAATTGTTAATGCGGAATGGAAGATCGACAAAGAATGAAAAGACAGAAGATAAATGTTAGTGTTAGGAATCTTCGATATTTTACCGTATCACAAAAGGTATTGCACTTTATCATCATTGGGCGGGACTAATACAAATGGAGACAAACACTAGGATATGACATAAATCAAGGTGTGCAAGGTCATCCACTTGCTAAAACAGACAGTCGCAGACAAGGATTGTCACTAACTCATACTAAGGACACAAGTTGCCCCAGTCTTTTTGTCAGGACAAACCACAGACAGCAAACAAAAGAAAAGACAGGTCATGAGACGTCATTGCTCCTCTAAATCCTTCATGGGACATCCTTGAGGAAACTAGTAACATGACTCAAAATCAAATTGAAAAGACAGTCGACAGACAGCAGTCAAAGAAAATAGAATTCTGATACGTCGTTGCTTCTCTAAATCCTTCATGGGACATCATTGAGAAAGCTAGTAACATGAATCCTAGTCATCAATTCAAGATAAATGATAAGATAAATAAGCCATAAAGTCAATAAGCCAATGAAAATATTTTCCAAAACATGATTTGTTTGTTTGATTTGTTTGATTGATAGAGCCTGATTGCAAGAGATACACATACCGGATAAGACTGTGAGTCTGGTTTCGATGTTATGACTATCTGTATAAGGCATGACAAAGCCTGGTTTCAGAAAGACATGTATCGTATAAGACGTTGAGTCAAATGCCATTGATGTGATAACCTGTGTAAGGCTAAGTTTGATTGTTTTGACCTTGTCAATTACGCAGGAAGGACACATCCTGAATAAGACATAGGTTGATTGTTTTGATAACATCTGTTTCCAAGAAGGACACATCCTGTAGCAGACGGTTGGTTGATCTGTTTGAATTTTTTTGTATGGCAAGTTGTTTGATATGACTCAGAGACATTGCTGACTTGTTCACCAGAGTAATGCATGACTTGATATGATGTGTTGACAATTGACTGTGTGTGATGACAAACCCTAAAGGACTGACCTAGTGTGGCCTCGGGGGCTCATCGTGTGATGTGCCTTGCCTACATTGTACATGCAAAGACCTCGTAGTTCGACTTGACTTGACCGACAAGACTGACTACAAACAAAAGATGTGTGTGAAAGTGAAAGTGACGAACCCTAATGGACTGACCTAGTGCGGCCTCGGGGGCTCATTGTGTGATGTGCCTTGCCTACGTTGTACACGCAGAGACCTCGTAGTTCGACACAACCAATGACCTTGTTATACAGACATATGGATTGACGCATGACTTTGTACAGACAAACCTAAACGGATTGACCTAATGCCTCGGGGGCACATCGGCAGATGGCCTTTCCTACGTCCAGTCACAGAGGCAACATAGTTCGACAACCAAGAAAGACTGACATGTGCGACTGACTTTGACTCTGTTTTTGGATTTTTGAAATGTTTTGATTTTTTTGTCCTTTTGAAGTTTTATGATGTTTTTGTGTTTTCTCAGGTCATTTTGCGATGTTTTCAGATTTTCCATGGTTTTACATCTTCAACACAACCAATGTAAGACCCAATATGATGCACATCAAGTGTTTGCCCCCTGTAGAGTATAAGACCAACAGACTATGACTAGGGTAAAATGGAGGATATGAAATACACTCGATGTCAATCGTTCCAAGTTATGGGAAAGACTACCACTTATTATGAATGGTATATACAAATGATGGACATGAAAAATAAGGGATATGTACAGGGATAGTCAGTATGTACAGGGATAAGGACTATGTACAGGAATAAGGACTATGTACAGGGTAGAGACTATGTACAGGTAAGTGGTGTATGTACAAGATAGATTAGAATAATAGTAGACAAAGGAGCAGGGTTAAGTACACATGGCGCCTGTTTGCCAGGTTTTCACCATTGTACCTATCCAAAGTGCCACCGAAGTGGTTTTCACCATTGGGCGATTGATTTATCTTTACTATTTTCCATATTAACTAATTTTTTTGGTGTTACCAAGACGCCTGTTTGCCAGGTTTTCCCCTTGATAACGATTTTTTTATTTTCTGATTTTTTTTTTTGTTTTGTATTTTTGCTAAATAAGACAAAGGCTCCCAGAAGCTATGCGTAGAACTTCTTCAGATGCATACTATTGATTGGTGAGGACAATGGTTTTCCTTCAGGAGTAGAGAGTTGATACACTCCTAATCCAAAAGCTTCTGTAACAACATAAGGTCCCAACCAATTAGGTTCAAACTTTCCTGGTTTGTCTCTTTCTACTTGATTCTTTGGGTTCTCCATTAAAACCAGGTCACCAATGTCAAAATTTCTGTTTAAGACCCTCCTGTTATAGCTACGACGAAGGCGATTCTGATATGCTTGAAGATGGTCCAGTGCCTTTTGTCTTCGCTCATCCAGGAATTCTAGTTCATGGAGTCTCGACACTCGATACTCTTCATCATCAATGTGGCCTTTCAGGGATACCCTTAGGGAAGGAATCTCGACCTCAATAGGCAAAATGGCTTCAGATCCAAAGACAAGTGAGTATGGGGTAGCACCAGTGGGAGTACGGATACTTGTATGATAAGCCCATAAGGCAGGGTTAAGCTGTAAATGCCAGTCATGACCAACATCATTGACAGTCTTCTTGAGGATTCTAATGATGGTCTTGTTAGACGCCTCCGCTTGGCCGTTACCTTGTGGGTAGTATGGAGTAGAGAAGTGATGTTGAATATGAAATTGATCACACAAGTGACGGACTTCTTGGTTCTTAAATGGGCAGCCATTGTCAGTGATTATAGACTGAGGGACACCATACCGACAGATGATATAGTTTAAGATAAATCTAGAAATCTGTGTGCCGGTAATGTATGTCATAGGAATGGCTTCAATCCACTTCGTAAAGTACTTAGTGGTAGTGATAATGAACTTGTGTCCATTAGATGAGGTGGGGTGGATCTTACCTATGAGGTTGAGTCCCCATTGGGCAAAAGGCCATGGTGACGTGATAGGACAGAGCTCCTGTGCTGGGGCATGTATCAAATCTCCATGAACTTGGCATTGGTGACATTTTGTTACAAAGACATATGAGTCTTTTTCCATAGTAGGCCAATAATAGCGAGTCTCATAATCTTTTTTTAGCTAAGAGTAGGACCACTAGAATGGGAACCATATACCTGTACTTACATGAGGTTGCTTGTGCTTGATGGGAATCAAGACATCTCGGTAGGGTATTATCTAAAGCGTGTCTATATAGGGTGTCTCCGACGATGGTATATTTGGCTGACTTGCGAAGGAATGTCCTACGTTGGTTATTGGATAGGCCAATGGGGATGACTTCGGCATGAAGGTAATCATAGATTTCTTTGTACCATGGGGAATCAGGACCAACAATGTCACACACCATTTCAGAATATGGGATATCATAGGCGGGGACCAAAAGTTGTTCGACCAAGAACTCAAACTTAGGAACGTTGTTAGGAATGTCAAGGAGTGAGGCAATTGTAGCCATAGCGTCTGCTGCTTTGTTTAAAACACGAGGTATCTGATGAAACTAGACTTTGTCAAAGTAATCTTTAAAACTATCAGCCATGCGCTTGTACGGAGCAAGCTTCTCATCCTTAGTCTCATAATCATCATTTACCTGTCTTATTACTAGTTGAGAATCACCATATACCTGTAGGTTCTTGATTTTCCACTTCACTGCCATGCGTAAACCTGTCACTAAAGCTTCATATTCTGCCACGTTGTTAGTGCATGGAAATGCAATCCTAAATGATTTAGGGATGGAATCACCACAGCGGTGTGATAAACAATATCGACCACAGACCATGGTTGTGTATGAACCATCAAGAAATAGTTTCCACGTGTTATGTTTGTGTCAAATGTGAATGAACTCATCAGGAAAAGTACGCCACTAATGGGTGATCTACCTGTATAGGTGCATCAGCTAACTGATCAGCGATGACCTGTCCTTTAATAGCCTTTCTCTCTACATACTGTATATCATACTCACTAAGTATCATGACCCACTTGGCCAGTCGTCCTGTTAATGCTGCCTTACTAAGAAGATATTTCAGAGGATCTATTTTAGCAACCAACATTGTTTGATGGTTTATCATGTAGTGTATGAGTTTTTGGGTAGCAAATACTCTTGCCAAGGCAGGCCGTTCAATGTTACTATAGTTGAGCTCACCAACCAACCCAAAAGTCAGGCTGATATAATAGACTACCCTTTCACGGCCTTCACTGTTCATTACGTGCAAGCAATGCTGCGAGTGATGAATGAGTTCTTGTGATATAAAGAATCAGCAGATTCTTCAAGGTGGCATTAAGGCAAAATTGGTGTAGTAAATATTCTTTAATGGGTTGTAAAGCCTCTTCACACCTAACTGTCCATGCAAAGGGTACTCCTTTCTTAAGTAGATGTTGAAAAGGATGTGTCTTGTTTGCTAGCTGCACTATAAATCTTCTGATAGATTGCAACCTTCCCTGTAATGTCCTTAGTTGACTGAGATTGTTGGGTGGTGGCATGTCCATAATTGCTTTTACCTTAGCTGGATCTACTTCAATGCCTTGTCTAGAAATGATATAACCTAACAGCTTTCCTGACTTGACTCCAAACACACATTTCTTTGGATTGAGTCTCACATTATACATCTCTAGCCTCTGAAATACCTTGTCTAAAACCTGTAAATGTTGTGCCCTTGTCTTGGATTTTACAATAAGGTCATCGACATAATCCTCCATACAAGTGTGTACTAAATCATGAAAGATAGTGGTCATGGCACGTTGATAGGTTGCTCCTGCATTCTTGAGTCCAAAAGGCATAACATTCCAGCAATACATTCCCCAAGGACAAGTGAAGGTTGTCTTAGGTTGATCTTCAGTGGCTATTCTGATCTGGTTATATCCTGAGAATCCATCCATAAGGGACAACATCTCATATCCTGCTGTCATGTCGACTATCATGTCTATATTAGGCAAAGGGAAGTCATCCTTAGGACAAGCTTTGTTGATATCTCTAAAATCAGTGCAAATGCGAATGCCCCCAGCTGGTTTGGTAACTGGTACAAGATTGGAAATCCAATTGCATAGTCAATAGGTCTGATGAAACCAACGTCTAAGAGTTTCTTGAGTTCCGCCTTGACTAATAAAGCAATTTGTGGATGCATTTTTCTCAACTTCTGCTTTACTAGTTTAGCATCTGGTTGTAAAGGCAAGTGATGTAGAACAAGTTCAGGATCCAACCCAGGCATGTCAGCATATGACCAAGCAAAATTAATCTATCTTTGTTCAAAGAAGTTGTGGAACTCTGATTTCTCTTGTGTTGTCAGTGACACCGCCAAATAAATCAATCGAGGATTCTCTTTTGTGCCTATGTTGAGTTCTATTGATTCTTCCACAAGCATGGGTGACTTTTCCTGTGCAATGGGGAGAATGTTCAAACCTCCATCCTTAGGCGCCTCAGAGAGGTTTTCACCTTCGGATGCATCCTTTCTTTTTACTTTTTCATGGTCTAGAGGTGCCTTGCGGTTTTCACCTAGAGACTCGTCCTTTTTATCTTGTTTATTCTTTTTCTCATTTTTGCAACTGGAGGGTTGAACAGATTCCCCAAAATATGCTTTATTTTCCAAGTCAATGGTAAAACCAACTTTATGATCCCCATTAGGTATGCCTTCACGTAATCCCAGGAACTCAGCAATTGCTTCGTCGTTCTCAAAAGTATCTAAAACGGGTGTATCTTGTTGATCCCAATCTATGAGTTGGGGATAAACTAAAGGCATGTCATCGTCGGAGTTATCAAAGTCTAATGGAGTCAAGGTAAAAATTGAATTATTCATGTGGTCACAAAAGTCTTGTACCAAGTCCTTTTTGCTCTTGGGTTTGGGTCTAGGTGGATAAATAGGTGGGCCTAATGCCAAGGTTTGACAATCAGAAAGAGGTGGCTCAGGTTGCCAAGAGGTAGGATCAAGTGATTCCCAATAGTAGTGTTTAAACCACTCCTCTTTTGTCATTTTCTTTGGTGGACAGGAATTTAAAGGATTTGGTGAGGAACTTAATAGCAAGTCAAGTTCTCCAAATAACTTGTCAAGGTCCATGGTAGAAGTAGAGGATAAGGAATCCCACTCATAATCATTAGAGTCAGGAGAGTTACAACGATTTTGGTCTATTGGTTCGTGAGATGTCTTAATGTCTTCTGAAGCACATACTTCCTCAAGTAAGGGTAATGGAGTACTAGGAACGCCAATCTGAATCGGTTGAAACCCTAGCCCTACTCCTTTTGGCCACTGAGAAACAAATATTGGTTCAATTCTGCCATCTTGGTTTAAGCCTAAACCACTTTGTCCATCATATCCTTTGCTTTGCATGATTTTGAAACCCTTTCCATATAGTCTTGTAGGAATATGAGCAAGTAAAAGGGGTTCTTGATTATCTTCCTTATACAGCCAGGAAGTAACATCTTCTGTATCTACAGCCTCTTTGCTTAATTCACCCCATTTAGTGAAAGTTGTTGTGGGGGGAACATGTATAGTGATTATAGACTGTCCCCTACCTGTTGTAGGCAAACCATATGACTTAGGAGGGACCAAGTGGCTAACACAATAGGAAGTCTTCATATAATACTCTCCACAACCCTTGTCTTGGATCTCAACCCTAGGAGTAGTGGGAAGTGAAGGTGCAATAGATGTTCGAGTGAGCGTGGACGGGTCAACATAAGAAGATGGATTAGACGATGAGGCCTCTTGGTTGACTGGCACTTGACATTGAGGGATGTCCTTTAGGTTAGTGCAATACTGAAAAGGATCAGGATCACCATCGATAGTTATTTCGGTGCCATTGTAAGGGAATTTAAGGCACTGATGATATGTGGAAGGGACTGCCTTCATGGCATGAATCCATGGTCTACCTAGCAAAAGGTTATAAGGGAGGGTGAGATCCAAGACCTTGGAACTTTGTCTCCATTACCGCAGGACCAATTCTGATAGGAAGTGTTACCACCCCCTTTGATTTTCTTTCTTCATCATCATAAGCCTTAATGACAATACTCTTGGTGGTGTCTACGCATGCTTCTGAAATACCTAATGCCTTAATTAGTTTTAAAGTGCATAGATTTAACCCTGCTCCTCCGTCTACCAAAACTCGTCTAACTTTGGTGTCATCAACAAGGACTTCTAGATGTAAAGGGTCATTGTGGTTCGTCTTATCTGTGGCATAGTCTTGTTTAGAAAATGTGGCATGATGATTATTGGTCAAGTAGCCCACCATCTCCTGGAAACGATTGACATCAAGGTCATTAGGGACCGTGGTGTTCTGTAAAGCCTTATCGAGGATAGACCGATGCTCGGGGGAGATACGCAACAATTCCAAGATTGAAATTTGGGCTGGGGTCTTCCCCAACTGGTCAAGTAGGTTATATTGTAACTTGGAAGGTTGTGATGCTTGCTGTGATGGAGGACCTTGGATAACAAACTTAGTACGACGAGTACTGACCGCACATTCCGGATTAGCCTTGATAGTAATGGTATTGATGTTGTCATTGGCGGCGCGAAGGCAATGAATGATTTTGCCACTATCATAGTCATGTTTTATATTCGCATAATTGGCTGACATATTGGTCTTAGTACTCGAACTGGGGACAGTTCCTTTCCCATGGTCATGTAGTGGGTCTGAAAAGACTTGATGATCAGTGTTCGATGTCTTTTGTTTTTGTCCACTAACTTCAATGATTCTCTTGTCAACAAGATCCTGTATGATGTTCTTCAGTTGTCGACAGTTTTGTAGGTTATGTCCCTTAGTCCTATGATAATCACAAAAAGCGTTGTCATCCCACCAAGTTGGTTTAAACTGTCCTGGATCGTATTGTCTTGGTTCCTGCAGTTGTATGAGGTTGTGTTGTAACAGTTGTTTGAACACCGACTCAATGGGTTCCCCTAAGGGAGTGAACTCACGTTTCTGGAATCTCCTTGGTGGTGGACGTTGAGTGTTTGAGACCATGTTGGGAGGTTGATTGACAGCATTAAGCGTGTTAGCAAAAGTATGAGGTCCTTGTAATGTGAGGAGGGGTCTTGCTTGTAATGTTTTAGCATCCACCACCCCATCATTGGTGACATTTTTGTTGCGAGACCAGAATCTGTTTCTGTCGGTGGGGGCGTTTTGTACGACCATGTTTCGATTGGGTGTTGTCATCTTGAGTTCACCCTTTTCAATGAGATCCTTCTCTATTATCACCCCCTTTTCCACTAGTTCCGAAAAAGATATGCAGCAATGTACCCTTAAGTTACTCCTGAGTTTTGGATGAAGGTTTTCTTGAAACATTGTAACCTTTTGTTTTTCAGGTATCTCGACAGGACATCTACTAGCAATAGTTCTCCATCTCTGGAAGAAAGCAATGAATGTTTCACCTTCGTCTTGTGTTGTGTGGCACAAGGTTGCTATATTTATCTCATGGTCAATGTGGAAGGAGAATTGCTCCACAAATTTCTCGACTAGCTCTCCCCATGATCTAATGCCAGAATCTAGACCCGAAAACCATTCTAGTGCAACCCCTACAAGACTTCGTGGAAATAGCCTCATAAGGTACATGGGGTCATAAGCGACATCAATGCATATGGTAGAAAATTCCCTGATATGTTCTACTGGATTGCGTTTGCCATTGTACTTAGGAAGATTTGGTATGACATATCCGTGAGGGAAAGGTGTCATGTACAATGATCTATCAAAAGGGAATGGGCATATGTCCTTTGGTGAAAATGATTTCTTAGTTGACACTGACATGTTATCCATTTGCGTTTGTAATGCCTGCATTTGTGTTTGTAGGACGTCAACTTGAGTCAAAGATGTGCTAGAAGGATTATGCGGATCCATGTATGTATTCTGAAATCCAAAGTCTCGTGATGGGTTTTGATTGAACGTTGGCATCTGAGGTGGATTTGGATTCGGAATGTTGGTAAATGTATTCTGGTTTGGAATCGACATAGATTGATGTTGTCCTGGATTCTGTGTAAATGGATTCTGAGTACCACTCTGTACAAAGGGATTCTGATTCGGAACCGATGTGAAATAGTTTTGGCCTGGAATCTGGGTAGACGGATTCTGACTACCAATCTGTGAAAAGGGGTTCTGATTCAGAACCGATGTAAATTGGTTTTGACTGCTAGTCTGGAAAGGTGGATTTTGATTGCCATATTGGAAGGAGGGAATGCCCCCTGTTTGTGTAATCCTTGGTATAGTACTAGTGACCTGAGCACTAGGTATGGCCATCGACTGTGGCAAGGTACCTATAATGCTAGCAGTAGGTGTGGTTGTTGATTGCGCACTTGTGACACCGACATAAGATGTATGGGCTGATGTTTTAGGTCTTTTACTCCCGCTAAGAGGACCGAAGGGAATAGATGATGAAGCCCCTGTAGTGAAACTAAATCCCGATGTCATAGTAGGTGTACCAAATGGGGACGTATGGACTGTCGTACTCTGTGTAGACGTGCTAGATGGCATAGTCGTGCTGACTTGAGGTATAGTAGTACTAGCAGTCGTGGTATTTGTCCCTTGTGTAGGTTGAGTTTGTAAGGTACTAATATCAAATCCTAGAGGTAAGGTAGCACCTTCAGCTAGCAATTTTCCTAAGAACCGTTGACGATCGTTTGCTAGGTACTCATCTACAAAAGAGGCAAACTCAGGGTCTTGTGCGGCAGCCTCTATGTCTTCTGTTGTAACATGTCCTTGAGTGTTTCTAGTGGTAAATTTGTCTAATAGAGTCTTATGAGGTCTTGAAGAAAATGGGTTGATGAACTCGCTTGGGTTCGACATGTTTTCTCTCTCTCTTCTCTTAGACCTAGTTTCAACCATGTAAGACAAGCTCAATATGCGGGAAATGCAAAACTATATCTAGAAACTGTATGACTCTATTCTATGTTTTTGGGGTTTTCTTATGCAAAATAAGGGATGTCCTATGATGATACTAGTCTAGACCCTAAAGGTGCAAGAAGTCTAAGTGAGACCCTAAAATGATCAATTCTATAAACTCAAGGTGGAAGGACCAACTACCTAAAGTCAAACCAAAGTGTCAATTTAGTTAAGTCAAGGAACCAATGTAGGACGAAGATCAAAGACAAGTTGAGTTTCCTAACTAGACTGATGAGCTAGGATGACTCTCTGTAGGACAAAGTATATGATGATAAGACTAGGTTCAATGACAGATTTTGTTGACACTATGACCTTTCTAGAGTATAGATGGTGGACTACTCCTAAAGTTTGTAAAAGTGACCTCTCTAAAAGTCTAATGCAAGGTGATATGTACCTTATGATGAAGCCAAACTCTAACTAAAGACAACTATGGTAATGACTAAATGAACCTAAAGGATGCAAAATTGAGCAAATCGTTTCAGGTTTCTGTTTCAAAGATTATTTGTATGAAGACCACTAAAACTAGTATAACCCTGCTAACTGGACAATGACAGTGAATATTGGTTTTTCTGGTAATCAGACAGATGCGTTCCAAATTTAACAGTTGTGGTTCAAACTTATAGATGCGACTCAAAATTACCAGATGTGACTCAAGCTGACAGATGCGACTCAGAATATAACACATGCGGTGTTTCCAAAACAAATGCGAGTCAAACTAACTTGCGCGACTCAGAAATTACAGATGCGGCTCAAAACAACCAGATGCAACCTATATAAATCAGATGCGAGCCAAACTGACAGATGCGACTCAAAAATTAAAGATGTGACGCAAAACTTACAGATGCGACTCAAAATTAACAGATGTGACTCTAGAAATTAGATGTGTGTTTCTGGTGAACAATTGCGACTCTCTGTGAATTTTCAGTGACATGAAATTTAAACTGACCTGGTTTTCTATGATCAAATTCTGACAATCAAAGACAATCGTAAGACAAAGTGTTTTCAATTTCAATTTTGGACTCAAAGATCGTTTAAAGTGATAATAGACAAGCACATCCTAATAGGCCAAAGGCCTAGGGTTTGTATACTTGGTATAGCCCACCAGTTATACCCCAGATTGGTGATGAACACCTTTCCTTCTCGAGAGCGGATAGCTTAGGAATTTGGTGGCATTGGCTCCCCTCCACGGCTCATTAATGTCTTTCGAGCACACCAATTCTGAAATTCATTGGGTAATGACATCCCAAGAACCGCTATCTCTACTCAAGGGGATCAGTAGTGAGTAATCTTCGGGCATGATACTGTACCCTGCACTAATACCAAGCAACGACCACAAATAGGTTGGTCTCTACAACAAAGGGTATTTAATTCGGGCATTCTGTTCGTGGGGTGTGATCCATACGGTGCGAGTCCCCTTTCGGATCCATCTCATCGGAACCACACTCGTGATTCTTGGGGTTTCCCCAAGAACCCACTTTTGTATACCGGCTGGAAGTCCCTCGGGTTCAGGGTGCTACCGGTCTGAGTCGTTCTGGGGTGAGTACTTTTTCCCACTAGAACAGGCCCAAGTTCTAGAGTTGGTAACCGTTTCTCTTACACCTAGGATCGCACAGATGCGCAAGGGGAGAGGATACTTCAATATACCAAATCGTAAGGGTAACCAGACTTGTGCTTTCGCACCAAACACAGTAGACACTTGTTAATTTTAACCAAATGAAAGATTTTCTACGCTACCAAACAATCTATTTCAAAATTTAACTAGGGTCTTCGGCAAGCGTCCTGCAGAAGATATCATTAGTAATTTTCAATTTTGTCTTCGCCAATCGTCCTGCAAAAGCTTGTTAACTCCAAATGGCCACACGTTGAAAATCAAATATCAGTAACACGAAAATCAATTGAAAATTCTAGATTGCCGAAAGCAGAAATAAAATTTTACCAGTCAATTGCATCATTTTGTTACCAGTCAGATGCGTCGTTTATTTTTCAGTTGCAGCTCGGGATATCACTTGCAATTCAAGAATTTCCAAATGCATCGTTTCTCTGTCAGATGCGGTTCATAAACTCAATTGCGGTTCAAAAACTTCACATGCGGTTCCGGAAAATCAATTGCGGTGCAGAAACTTCACATGCGGTTCGAAAAATCAATTGCAGTGCAGAAACTTCACATGTGTCGTTCCGTACGAAAAATTTGCAAAATCAAAAATTAAAAGATCTACGGATTCGCAAAGATGGTGTCTTCACGTCGGGTTCACCAAAATGTAACGCCAAATAAAAGCTTTGCACAATAGACACACCAGAATCAAGATTAGAAGCACACACACGTACAATACTAAAATCTAACATGCAAATTCATACATTAAGCAACAAAGAACATGGGAAAGTAAAAACGTAATTAAAACTAGAACAATCTCACCAATTTTCAAACGTATTTCCATGAATTATCTCGATTGCCCTTCTCCATTTCGCTTGTATGGTATAATTGCCCTCAGATTTTCAAGTAATTCGTGCAAGTATAGCCTAAGATAGTGATTA
>VDFB02369376.1:0-22251 GCA_007258455.2 Sequoia sempervirens
TGGAACAAAAATGTATGCATCTTATGTGACTCTATTCAATTGCAAAAATCTTCACATTTTTCAGTTATGCCAATTGTTTTAATCATTTTAGGCTTTGAACTTTTTCACGTTCCTTGTCATTTGTTAATGCAGCACTACACATGGCATCTGGAAATGGGCATCTTGATGTTGTGCGATATTTGATCAACCATGGAGTGGTAAGAAAGATTGATGATTTCCTGGACTAAACGCCAGTATAATTCCTTTAATGGCTTTCTGATTTTTACAAGTTAATTTGTCTTATCCCCAATATTCTTGACTCATAGTAAATAAATCTGAAACCCTTCTGCTATGCAAGAGGAAATACTTGGTTTTAATATTTTTTTGATCTAGTGTTTGCTTTGTTAATAATGCCAAACGGTTTTCTGCATTGAGTTTTGCATATTTTTCAGTTCCTTTTGAAATATGTATCACTTTACCATTTATGTGGAATATAAGAGACTTTGAACTATACAGTTGAACTTCATTAATTATGTGTCCCCACAGTGAATTGCTTCAATCATGCAGCTAGGATTATCCCACAGTTTTACATCAATGAGCTGTCAATCATATTTTTCTCATTTATGTTTAGACTTTAGAGAGAAAAAGAAGAATATAGCAATCAGAATTAGTCCAGCTTATCTTTTTGCGTTCATCTTAGATAGGTTTGTGCTAATGCAGTTCTATCTATTTTCTTTTATTGATGCTGTAAAAACAAACATGCATGATCCCTACTGTAGGACCTTAATGCTCGCAACATTGAGGACAACACACCTCTTCATTGGGCTGCTTTGAATGGACATGCTCAGGTGAACTGTTTCTTGTAGCAGATTTATTAGTATGATGATACATATCATTGCTATTACTTTTATTGAGAAACTGACTTGGTCATGACTTAAGTAGATCTTGATTCTAAGGTTCATATCTATCCCTTTATCTTGCTTTCAGGTAGTTCATGAGATGATTCTGGCAGGTGCTAATGCAGCTGCTCTGAACCGGTAAATCCTTTTTACTGCTCTTACATTCTCTTTGATAACACGTTGAAAATTAAATTGGATTTATATGTAATGGTGTGATGTATGGTCAAATTGTTTTGATATGGTACTTGATTTAAGCTTTTATCCTTGCCCCGGTATTTTAATTGTTTGACTGTATTAATGAAAAGGCATGAACGGACACCCTTGGATGAAGCACTGGGTGGTGGTAAAATGGATGTTGTAAATTCAATTAATGCTGCAATGTCTGCACTAGAACTCCAGACGACACATCTTGGTTGATGATAGCATATATTCAGTACTGTGCACAACCTGACAAGTTTCTTCACTGTTGGGGTTGACAATTAAGTCATAAGCGAGAAATGATTTTACATCTAGTTCAGTTATCTACTGTTTCTTGTTGACGAGGTTGTATCAGAGATGATGTTAATATTCAATCTCAGTAGATTAGCATGAATTAAATGTCTTTGAACCTGTATCAGCGATGGATTTGAGATGCTAATTATTGTTACTCAAACATTCTTAGTGAGATAAATTACTTAACTGTCTAGATATTTTCTTTGTTCGATCATTACCCTTGAAGTTAAATAAACAGGGGCCAACTTCCATTGTGTTTCACCTTTTTCATTTGTAAACGTGAGATTGAAGTTAAAGAACTTTGTTTTGTATAAAAACTGAAACAAATAATGCTAAATATATGAATTAGTGGTCTGTCTCACTATTTAGGATTTGCAACATATTTTTAACATTATGTTTTTTTTGATTGCTCAAAGAGGTTTTATGTGAAATCCTCATGGTTCTATGATAGACACCAATGAATACAACCATAGACCTATGGGCCTCATTCAGAGCTTGTGGCCATTGGCTGAAAATCACAAAAAGGTATATCACCACAGATGACACTATACACTAATAATACCCATCAAAATTCAAAATTGGCCAACATAATAAGGTTGGCAACTTTCCAACCAGCCTAACTACTCAACACTGGACTTGAGGGACCAACATTTCCAATAGTAGCACCCATCTCACAATCAATGGCATCTAGATCCCCACTTGAGCTTCTAACGACATCTCCACATGCATCATAAGTGCGTCCATTATTGCTGTGATCACTTCCTCACCCATCCTCTTGGCCATATCCTCAATAGCCTTGAATCTCCATTAGTACTTGAGGGAAGTTTTGCTCATCAAACTTTGACACGGATGTTATTTTTTCACTTATTCCACAACTCTAGAGCATTTATAATCTTGACCATATGCACAACCTTTCTAGCGATGCCCTCCTCAAGGGCAACAATGTCAACAATTGTACTAAGAAGGGCCTTCAAGAGCTTTTTCATAGTAGCCAATTCCTTGCCCCTAGGGTGACTACTAGAAACTTACATTGTAGCTCAAGCTCACTTAGCCCTAGATAGATATGCTAAGTGTGGGAGGTTTGACAAGAAGTTGCCCAAATGCATGTCTAGCAACTTATATTACAACATGCATTGAGCCATCCACATCGACTTCAATCCACTTTTCTCTATTGAATTGTAAAAAAGATACATAATGG
Source organism: Sequoia sempervirens (assembly GCA_007258455.2). Classification (NCBI taxonomy): domain Eukaryota; kingdom Viridiplantae; phylum Streptophyta; class Pinopsida; order Cupressales; family Cupressaceae; genus Sequoia; species Sequoia sempervirens. The sequence goes on from VDFB02369376.1 coordinate 2,569, forward strand.
GATTTCAAGGACTTGCTCTAGATTTTGCCAAATGCTCTTGTAAGGAAAAGAAGGTATTGTGTGCCTTTAAATAAAACACATGACTTCTCAAGTCGTGACGAGTCAATCCACCATATGGATGTTAGATGGAGGTCTATGATTGTGGTGGGGATGACTAACTAGGATGAGGTAATCGAAAATTTAAGTTGTAGATGTTAGCATTTAGTCTAAGTTTAATTGCTAATAAAATAAGGTAAACTTGTGATCATTGTAACATATGTTGGAATACTACAATGAATGCAATGTCAATTGTGGTGAACAACCAAATACCACGACAAATGCTAAGGAGAAAAAGTTATGAATTCATTTTGAGATTGATAAGTGGAATTTGAAGAATTTTTGGCAATGGATAAGTTAATTTCACATAATTTATTTGCAATTCCCCCATTTTCGGTGTCCTCATTCAGGCTAGTTTGGTTTTGACTCACTATTTTTAGTAAGTACTATATTTAGTAATTGGTCCTAGCAGTAGTGCAATGCAGGGTTTCCTGTTTAGGCAGTGTGGTAGTTGTCAGGTGAACTCTAATGTTTTGTGTTAGTTTAGTGGTTTGGAGTATTTACTATTTTTAATAGTTGCTATAAATAGTAAATCTATTTTCGGTAACTGGTCCTGACCAAGGCTATTTCAACAATGTCTATTTCCAGTTTGGGCGTTGGCATGGCTAAGGTTTGATTTAGTTATTATTTGTATTTCTCACTTAAGTTATTTTAATAAAGTTTATTTAACTAAAGTGAAAGGGTCAAGGATCATGTAAAAAGTTCCTTGGAGCCTAATGTATGACTTAATGTTGTTTATAAGGCAACAAAAGCGAAATAGTTTCCTTATGAGCATAGACACCTATGGAAGGTATTTTGAATAAAATAAAATAAAAAAGGACCCCTTGGTCTAGTTGCACAATGTTGTTTTAAAAAAGGGGCCATGTATTTCAAGTGGATGCCTAGAAAAGAGGTTTATTTATCATTTGTAAAGGTTAATGTTATGCCTCATAAGGTGGGACACTTAGTTTGGGCTTAATGTCAATTTTAAATTAAAAATTAAAAATGGAATTTTAGAGGCAAAAAGTTGGACGCCCCTCTTGGGGTAATTTCATGTCTTTTCATTAAGTGAAATGAAAGGGAATAATATTCAAATTCAAGTTGCCCTAATTCTTCCCTCACTTTATAAATATGAGTTTGAGCTCTCATTTGCATATGGGTATTTTGGCAACTTAAGGAGACTCTGCTAGAATTTCCCTAGGATTCAAAAATTGCTAGTTGAGGATGAAAACCCTTTTCCCACATTGTTAGTTTCAGTGGTGATAGATCCACCCTAGCTGGTTAGAGTTTTGGCTTCAAAGTTTTAGTGTTTTATCTTGCTATTGGAGCATTTTGGTGTGCATAGAATGAGGATTTTTGTAGTTTTCTGATGTGGGTTTGGAGCTATGGTTTAGGTGTGTAGATTTTTTTGATTTTGGTGAGTTTGCTACTGTTTATTGCCTTTTTTGAGGTCTGATATGAATTTCCAGAGGTCTGAAACTTCATTTTCTGAGCAACTAGAAAGGGAAACCTAAGTATAATTTTGTGGTGTTTTGGAAATTACATTTGGGTATTGTTTCTTTAGATTCTCCATGGTTGGGCATCCATTTCAAGCTGCTGTTTGAAATTTATTAGAGAGCTGGTGATTTATTGGAGCTAGTTGCCTACTTTGGGATTAACGCCACTTTATGGGTATTGGGGCAGCAAGCATGTAATTATGGTCTGTGCATTTCTATGGTGAAAATTGTTGTTGATGTCGCATTTTCAAGTCTGAAATATGATTGTTAAACTTTAGATTTCAGTTGTTAAGTTGCACTGTTTAATTGTTGATGTTTTGTAACCTTATTTCCTTAGCATGTTCATGAATATTTCAATCTATGCACTCAATGGAAAAAATGGAAATCAAACATAAAACCCTTTTGCAATTTTTGTTTTATTTTGAAAACGATACACACAGAAACAAAAAAAATTAGGGGCATTCATTACAGTGGTATCAAAGCTCAAATCTTCCTACCAGCCAGTGGGTGATGTTATCTTATGAGCATTAGTGACAGAGAGAGGAGGTACCGTGAGAGATTAAGGAAACGAGAAGAAGACCTGTGGGAACATTGGCCTTATGAGAGTGAAGAGCAACACCTTGAAGCACACCCAGTTGAATTAGAAAATTCAGAAAAACATGGGTGAAAGGGGTGAAGAAGTTGAAAGAGCTAATGGTGAGCAAGATCATGTGATGCTACTCCTGGATGCAGTGGTTAGAGGTCAAGAAAGAGCAACCCAACGTGCTCAAGAGACTAATCAACAACTAGCACAATTGGTACAAAGATTGGATTGTTTGGGACAAGGAAATGACATGGGACAACGTAGAGCAGCCAATTAGCAAAATGGGTCAGCTATGGCTAGGCCTCTTATGCTTATATTTCCACCAAGATTAGAAGCACAACCTAATAATGAGCTTACCTTAGTTGAGTTGCAAGATCAATTTAGATAGGATTGGTTGGATGCAAGACCTAGTTTCCAGCATGACATATCACTTTAGGATTATATAGATCTCAGGGTGAGGCATACACTCAACATGGGCAATAGAAAACATCATAATGACTTATAAAGGAGAGTTGGAAAACTTAGCCTTCTTTATTTTGATGGGTCCAGCGAGATTTCAATGAGAGCATGGGTTCAAAGGGTGGACACATACTTCAATCTAAACCCCATGCCTGAAGAAGAATCCATAAAATATGTTGCTATGGACCTTGATGGAGTTGCACATAAGTGGTGGCATCATGGGATGATCATAATGGGGCAATGTGCTTAGATTACATCTTATATTGAGTTTACTAAGAGACTCATAGAGAGGTTTGATAAGAAGGATCCAAAACTTCATTTTAAGGAGGTGGCAAAGTTGAAACCTTACTTGTTTAATGAAGAGTAGGTCGTTGAAGAGTAGTTCATAGTAGAAAAATCAAATGAAGTGATTGCTTTGAAGCTTGATGAATGTGAGATGAAGCCCCAGGATGACTCTTTGGTCATGCATGCAACTGTTGTAGATGAGGTTGTGCATGAAGGAATTGACGAAACAATGTATACACCCTTAGAGCTATCCAATGAAGTTGAGACACCTTTAGATGATGGGCATGTTGAAAACAAAAGGGATGATGTCTTCAAATCAGCTAATGATGATGACACTTTACCTCGTGTTGGTAATGGTGACACAGGTGGCTTTGGGTTTGACTACCAAACCAAATCTTTGGAGAGAGATGCTTATGATGATTTCAATTCTAATGAGTTGGAAAGTGACTTATTTAGAAATGCAACTACTCATGAGGAGCAAGAAATGGTGTTGATGCTTCAACACATTGGTATGAAGTGTGGGTCAATATGCTTGACCTATTGGAGAAAGAACAAGTGAAAAATATCATGATATGGAAATTTGCAGAGCATTTGAAGTTGACTATGCATACAATTAGGTTTTTACCAACTTTTCAATTTGAGTATTCAATGCGAAATTAGGTCAAGTGCAAAAGGTTTATAAGTAACTCTCATACACAATTTGAGTCATTTGTGTGTGATCAAAAATATGCATAATAATGAAATAAAATAATATACTATTCAAGCACACCAATAAGACATTGTATCAAAACAGAAAACAAAAGGTAAGTAAATGCAAACTCAATATTCTGTTTCGATTGTCGTCCTATTGTCCTCTATCTTCAGTGTTTTTGTTGATTCCAGCTTTTGCTCTCAGATTTATGTGCTAGGCTCAACAAACTGTCTTCCTAAAGAACGTGATTTAAATATGATGCATGATGCAAGACTAAGCCATGATATGGAATTGAACTAATATGCTTGAAGTAAACATGATGCTATGATATTAAAATGTTAAATGAATTAAATGCATGAACTCTAATTAATTGCCTATTACCAATGCTTAGATTCACACAGGTATTTATAGAGTTTTCGAAGGATTCTGATTGGCTGTCTTGATTAACGGTTGTGATAATTCCTGGCAGATCGAATGGCTGAAGATGGATGAAACTGAAGAGAAAATAGAAGAAAACCTAAAAACAAGATTTTTCTATTTTTATGAAAGAGGAAAAGATAAGAAGATAAGAAATCATCTTTCTTTAAAAGAATAAAAGAAAGATTTAAAAGCTGATAAATAATGAAAAAATTCAATTATTTATTTGTGGATGAAATTCAGCTTTTTCTTAATTAAATGAAATATTTAATTAAGCTTTTAAAGTAGAAGAAAGTTTGTGATAAGAATAAAGCTTTAATTAGGGTTTTTGAAGAAAGCAGAAGATCTCATATTTAAATAAAATATTTAATTATGATGTGAGAAGAAAACAAAAGATTTCACAATTAAATAAAATATCTAATTGTGATTTAGAAAGAAAGCATAAGATCCTTTAATTAAATAAGATTTATTTAATTAAATCACATTTATGAAATTAATTAAATGAAACATTTAATTATTTAGAAGAAGAAATTAAAATAGAAGAAAGAGAGATATTTAAACTTAATTAAATCAAAAGATTTAATTTAAATTCAAACAATGATAATTAATTTAAATAAATAAAATGTATTTATTTAATTAATTAAATGAATATGAAATAATTAAAATAAAATAAAATTTATTTAATTCTGAGAAAGAAAGAAAATAAGATGAATGAACAATATAATTAAATTAATTAAATTTAATGTATAGGGATTTTAAGATAAATTAATTAATAATAAATATTTATTAAATTGCGGATTATAGACATGACCATTTTTATGTGTATACATGCCCCTCTTTGAAGTGATGTGTGAAATGTATTTCTTCAAAGAAAATAAATTTTTTTTTGCCCCTGATATGTTTCTGATTTTTTGATGTCGATGATTCCTCGGGAGGTAAATCATGGAAGATGATGTCGAGAATGATAGGGACACAGTGATTTAGCTCCCGATAAATGATGTTTGTGATGGCCCAGTGAAAAATAATATGAAAGGAATGAAAAATGCCATTAACCCCCACCCTAATAGACCCTTAAAAGGTAGAAAGGGGTAAAATGAAGTGTCATTTTCACCCTGTTGCTACAGTGAAAAGTGAGCTCTGATAGTGACTTGGCGAGATGGAGATCCCATTGCACAGGCATAGATTCGAGCGAGTGCACCGATACCAGAGACCAGCTGCGTATGGACCACCGGTGAGTGATTCCAACCGTTTATGATTTCAAATTTCGCATTTTGAATCGATTTTACAAATGTTTTAGGGCGGTTTTCAATTTTTTTAGCACGTTTTAGCGCATTTGAGAAAACTTTTAGCGCATTCGAAAAATTCTGTAGTGCATATAGGAAATTCTGTAGCGCATCCAGGCGTAGGTTAAAAATGCATCTTTTAGCGCATTCGACAGATAGAGTAGCGCATATAGGTCAAACTCGGCTAGTATGATCATGTAGCGCATCTAGGGCACAAAATTGTGCATATAGGCTGGGGTTTGAAATAGATAAAGTTGCGCATTTAAGAGTTAAAATGGCGCGTCCACGGGATAGATTAACGCATGTCGATTTTTAGCGCATCCGGCAAAAAGTTTAGCACATACGAGTGAAACTGTAGCGCATCTGTGTTTTAGCGCATCTGGGGAACATAATAGTGCATTTGGGAAATTTTTCACAGAATGCTTGTGTGATAAAAAATGATGATTTAAATTGCTTCCTTAGTCAATAGATAGATGAATTGTAGTACCATCATGTTGATATGGGAAAAATGATAGAAAATTTGATAAAGAACTGATAACTTTGCTTCAAAAATAGAAAACAAAGAGTAGATAGCTGATAACTTTGTGGCGAACAACAAAGAGTAATTTGATTGATTGATTGATGTTGTGGTTGATAACTTTGCTTCTGGCGATTGAAAACAAAGAGTAGATGTCTGGTAAATTTGCTTTCTGTGATAGAAACCAAATAGTAAAAATGAGGATATAAATTTACATTCATGACTGAAATACAAACAGGAAATGATTTGTGTGTTGATAAATTTGCATTTCTGAAAAGAAAAACAAATAGTAAATGATGATAGAGTAGATTGATTTGATATGCAGATAGATTGATGTAGCACTTGATATGAGTCATTGATATGATTTGTTGGCTAGATAGATCACATGATATGATTCTGATTAATGTGTCCTTGTGATGATAAAAAATAAGAAGTTTTCAAAAGCCTCCAGATTAGAGAGCGGTTCCCACTATATTGGGAGTGGATATGAGAGCTTACCCCTGTAGAGTTATAGTTGATAGCAGATTGTGGACTGGGACCTTTGTTGACCATGCCGCGAGGTATTCGGGCCAACAGGGGACTGTTGACCGCTTTGGCAGAGAGATGGCACTTGGAGCATAACACCTTCCACTTGCCGGCGGGTGAGATGAGTGTGACACCCGAGGATGTGTACATGATTCTTGGGATCCCAGTTGTTGGTGCCCTTGTGGTTTATGACCACAAGGAGATTGGTGGTACTGAGGCGCTACGACGGATATGTGGCGATGCGAGCATTTGTGGTTACTGGATAGATTGGGAGGATTTCAGTAGGTATCCAGCCTTAGTTGCTGTATTGGCTGCGTTTATTGGAGGCTTCCTTGGACCAGACCATCGGTCGAAGGGATTTGCAGTTGGTTGGGGTAGGATACTGGAGTGGTTGGTGACACAGCCACAAAGGTTTTCCTGGGGGAGCTGTGTATTAGCTGACATGTATCATGATCTTCATCAGGTTGTATATAGAGGATCCACTAGCTGGGCGAGTGGGGTGACGCTTCTACAGATCTGGGCGTGGGAGCATATTGCGATCACGAGACCGCATTGCACGAGATATAGGCTAGCAGGGAGACCTTATGTGTATGCATATTCTGGTGCACTTGTCCAGCAAAAGCTGGGAAAGGTAGAGTATTGGTGACGGGTATTGGATGACATAGATGCAGTGATATGGAGACCGTACACGGGTTGTGAGGCATGGGCGAGTGATCACTTAGAGATGCCATTTGTCTGTAGACCACGACATTTGATAGGGCAGACCCCCTTTATTATCGAGAGATTTCTAGCATTACGGGTCCTGAGACAGTTTGGATTTACACAGGGGATGCCCCAGGGCGTTGCTCATTATGGGTGGCACCAGGGTGATCCAGGATGGGGACCGTGCATTCAATACCAAGTAGCATATACAAAGTATTCTACCTGGCAGCCAGAGGTATGGACAGATAGACCAGAGGTGTAGGATGCAGGGATGACAGATGATTATGCCCAGTATTTCCATACGCATCCATTTCCACGATTTACAGTGCCAGATGAGCCACGGGTGATAGCACCATAGCCAGGGGCAGGGAGACAGGAGGATGTGGCCGGCGAAGAGCAGGCGATGGGCGTAGGAGAGGAGGAGGGAGATGAGGAGGGAGAGGAGGGAGAGGAGGGTGAGGAGAGCGGAGATGGAGGAGATGAGGACGAGGACAGCTCGGATGACGGGGATGATAGGGGAGATGATGGTGGAGAGGAGAGGCAGGAGAGATTGGATAGTCTGGGCAGAGCACAGATTGTACGGCGAGCCAGATCTGGTGGCAGACCATGGACAGTGATTAGGGTGTCATCTTCGTCTCAGCAGGCACAGATGGCTGCATTGCAGGCTTAGATTCAGACTTTCCAGGGCCAACAGGCACAACTACAAAGCCATCTAGTTCAGGCTCAGAGTGTGATAGTGCAGTTGCAGGCACAACTTTCACAGGCCCAGACACAGATACAGACTCAGGCTCAGGTACAGGTTTAGGCTCAGGCTCAGGTACCCGCCCCAGATTCGCAGGTTCGCAAGTGACACAGTTGGTAGTGGAGAGGGATGCACTTAGACGACGGGCACTGGAGGCCAAGGGTGTGGCACAGAGACTCATGGGTACCGTAGAGAGTACATCCTTACGGGAGGCCATTGCAGAGGGATTTGAGGCAGCCAGAGAGGCCGAGTACTACACAGTCAGATATGGGGATTTGTGTCCTCCCAAGCGGCGAGAGCCTTATCCACGATCACATAGCAGGACGAGGACCCGATCACGGACATCGACATATGGCAGAGAGGTTACAGGACCTCGACGAGATCTTGATGCAGGGGGTAGTGGCAGGCCGCCTCCTTCCGGACCAGCTCCTTTAGGGGCATCTACCTGCTAGTGTTTTGGGACTGATATATTTTTTACATATGCAGGGCATGTATATTGAGTTTTGGTCATATCTCATGTATTATGTTTTGAACTTTTTAGTTTCATTGGATATTGGACATTTGTATTATTTTGATGAGCGATGATATGCAGTGGCGATGTTTGTGATGATGATATGTTTGTGCATTTGTGATGTGATATGGATGCTACTTTTATGCATGTATGATATGAGATGGCTTTTGATATGTTTTTACTATTTTTTTTTTTTTGCGGACTAATTGTTATGATGCAAGATGATTTAATGATATGATGCGGGGCCGGATGATCACAGGATTAGATGCAATGGTGCAGTGTGTATGTAGGAATGGTAGATAATGAATGTGATCTTGAAATGTGATAATGGTGAAAAAAGATAAATGAAAATATGTTTAATTAGTATTTATGTAATAGAAAATGTATGATGATAATTATAATGTGGAATGCAATAATATGAAAGGAATGGGTGCAATGGTAATGAAATGATATAAATGGTAGTAAATGATAAATGATAAAATGATAATGGGATGATGAACGATAACGATATGAGAGAAAAGATAATGATAATAGTAATCAAGAAATGATGACGTTTTTGAAAAATAATGAAAATAATGATATGAAATGATGAATGAATGATGATGATAATGATAAGAATATAAGAAAATTATAACGAATGAATCTAATGATAGAAAATGAAATAGAAATAATAAAATGAAAATCAATCAAAAAATCATCGGAATAATAATCATAGATAGATAAAGTCGAGATCATAAAAATATCGATCGAAAATAAAGAATAAATAAATAAAATATCCAGAAAATCGAATGAGAATGATGATGATATAGAAAATTAAGAATAGAAATGATAATGAGCCAGAATGTCAAATGTCCTCCACAAAGGAGTTCAAAGCGACATGACAGATTAATGTTTTTCATTGACCTTTTTGAATCTTTTGATGTATGAATCTAATATGCAGATATATACAATGATCTAACAAATATGCAATTAAATGAAACTAACCAATTTGTTGAGCCTGTTATAAGCATTCTTGAATCATCATAGAGCATTTTAAAATGTTTGAAGTATGTACAAGCATCAGAGGGGAAATTAGTGCCAATGATGACCTGAGTACAACTTTCATGATTTTTGATATAGCCAATCTTTCCCTGAATCATTTACGGTCTTTTTCAAAATCTTTAGTATAGTCTTGTTTGAGGCCTCTGCTTGGCCATTCCCTTGTGGATAGTAAGGTGTTGAATATCTGTGCGGAATATGGAATCTTTCACAAAGTTTATCAACATCCTGATTCTTGAAAGGTTGACCATTATCTGTAATAATGGCAGTAGGAATACCATACCGACAAATAATGTAGTTGAGTATGAAGGATGAAATTTGTTTTCCAGTGACTTTAGAGAGAGGTACTGCCTCAATCCACTTAGTGAAATATTTTGTCGCTGTGATGATGAACTTGTGCCCATTTGAAGATGAAGGATGAATTTTTCCTACTAGATCTAACCCCCATTGAGAAAATGGCCAGGTTGGTGTGAACGAGTGAAGTTCTTGTGCAGAAGCATGAATAAGATTCCCATGAATCTGACATTTTGAGCATGTTTTAACAAAAGTGAATGATTCCCTCTCCATTGTAGGCCAGTAATAACCCATTCTAATCAATTTCTTGGATAAAGTTAGTCCACCCGAATGAGTACCACAAATGCCCCCATGAACTTCTTGTAAAGCTTTGTCAGATTCGTCACGTTCAGAACTAGCCGAGTAAAAATTACCATCAGAACCCACGGCAATAAAAGGGTGTGCGATAAAGGGTATGTAGAAGATTATCTAGGATAAAGTTCACGTTTTTAGTTCTGGGGATAGAGTCGGTGGTAAAATGTCATCTTTTAGGTAGGCATAAATCTTACCCATCTTAGAGGCTGATGGGATCCTACCAAGTGAATAATTTGGCTTTCGGGTGTGTCATAAGCAGGTGTAAATAATTGTTCCACCAGAAATTCATAGCAAGTCTATTTTTCTGGGAGTTGTACCAATGATGCGATCATAGCCATAGCGTCAGCTGCTTTGTTATCAATCCTTGGAATTTGTGTGAATTGAATGTCCACAAAGTACTTTTTGAAGTCATTGATCATCTTTTTGTATGGCAACCACTTGTCATCTTTAGTCTGATAATCATCATTGATTTGATTAATGACTAGTTGTGAGTCACCATAAACTTGTAGCTCAATAATCCTCCATTCCAATGCTGTCTTTAGTCCAGTGATTAGTGCTTCGTATTCGGCTATGTTATTGGTGCATGGAAACATTAGCCTATATGACCGAGGAATAGTATGTCCTTAAGGGGTGACAAAGAGAATGCCCGCCCCCGATCCATGTTGAGTAAAAGAACCATCAAAGTATAAGGACCATGGCTGCTTAGATTTTGCAATGAAAACATCGACATCTGGAAATTCAATGTGTAAAGAGAGTTGCTCTGCTTTAGGGGAAGTACGCTGGTTGATCAAATAGCTTGTCATGATTTAGCTGCGATCAACGCAGAGTGGATATCAAACTCACTCAAATCGCCTTACATTTTGCCTAACCTTCCTGTGCGATGCTTTCTTGAGTAGGTACTTGAGTGGATCAATTTTGAAATAAAGATTGATTGTATGAGTTAGCATGTAATGTCAAAAATTTCTATGAAACAAAGGAACTATTGCTCGCGAGGCCTTCTCAATGAAAGAATTGTGAATTTAAGTTCACTTGATGTAATAGTTACGTTCTTTCCTTCCACGATTCTTCTTGTGCTAATAATGCCCCCAAGATGTCACCAGTTTGCGATAATACTCCCGGGATCAATGGTTTGTACGGATTTGGGTGAATTTTTAAATTAGTTTCATCGAGATGCCGCTTGATTTGTTGAAATGCCATTGCACATTTGTCATCCCACCGAAAAGGAACGTTCTTATGCAGGAGATGTGTGAACGGTAGACTTTTGTCGGGCAATTGCGCAATGAATCTTCTTATGGATTGAAGTCGCCCTTGTAATGATCTCAATTGACTGATGTTCTTTGGGGGAGGCATCTCCATGATTGCCTGAACTTTAGCAGGATCTACTTCAATTCCCTATTCTGAAACAATATATCCTAAAAGTTTTCCAGGTGACCCAAAGCACATTTCTTGGGGATTTGGCTGAACTTTGAATTTTCCAATCGGTAAATATTTTTGGACAATATTTCCGGTGTCCTTCTACGGTGTATGATTTTTCCAATATGTCATCTACATAATCTTCCATGAATGTATGCTTCATGTCATGAAGATCATAGTCATAAGCTCTTTGCGATAAAGTGGCCCCAATTACTTTTAGGCAAGAGGCGCTGGCATTTCCAGCGGTATGTGTGTTTCCCCACGGACAAGTGAAGCTATTATTTTTCTCTTGGTCTTTTAGATTGCAATCTTGATTTGGTTGTAACCAGAGAAACCATCCATTAATGAATACATAGCATGGCCAGCTGTTAAATCAACTTGGAAGCGGAAAGTCATCCTTAGGGCAGGCCTTGTTAAGATCTCTGAAATCAGTGCACACCCTAATGCGTTTATCTGGCTTTGCTACTGGGACAATATTGGAGATCCATTTTGCATAGACAATTGATCTTATAAATCCTGCATCTAGGAGTTTCTTAAGTTCCTCTTTAACTAGTAGTGCAACGTGAGGATGCATCTTTATGAGTTTTTGTTTCACTGGTTTAGCTCCTGGTTTGATAGACAAATGATGCATTATGAGATCAGGATCAAGACCTGGCATGTCTGCTTAAGACCAAGCAAAATTGACTTGATTTTCTTTGAGAAAGTTCATGAACCCTGGGATTTCATTATCTATCATTGATTCAGCTATCTGTAGAATCCTTGGATTATCTATAGTTTCAATATTGATTTCCTTTGTAGGCTCGATCAAAATGGGCGATCGCTCATGATAGTGCTTCGGGAGAGTGTCAAGTTTCCCATTAGCTAGTGCCTTGAAAAGATTTTCACCATCTGATACGCTCTTTATTTTATCTTTCGTTTGATCTAGTACTGCCAGATTCTGGTTTTCACCACTAGATCGTTCTTTTTTATTTTCATTTTTGCAGCTAGGGAGACTTGACCTCTCGATTGAAGACTTTGTCTTGAAAATCTGAGTGGAACAATCATTTTACATCATCTGCTTGAGAGGAAGTTTATGATAGCTTAGTTCTTTGGGAAAAATAGAGTCAATAGGTTAGAGTTAGATCACGATCAATGGAATCCAAGATGTATCAAGGTAACAAGTCATTTGGTCTTCGTAATCAGTGATGGTTAGGGTCCAAAACAGAGTTATCGGTAGGATCCGAGGTATGAGGTAGATCAATGATGGTACTATTTTCCTGATAGTCTTGTTCGTTAAAATCCGACTCAGTATCACTAGACTCATAGTTGCTTTGTAGTTCAAATTCTTGTGGTTGGGACCCTGAACCTTCTCCTTTGATTAAAGTTGGGGTATACTTGTGTATGACGTCTACCTCTTTGTCTCTCCAAAATTTATCATCATGAATGGTATCCCATTCATATTCAGCAGAGTTTGTATCAGAGTTATTTTCTATGAAATTCAAGGTTGCTGCCAAACATGCATCCTTATTATCAAAACCTTCTTGTAATGTAAAGACATTCCCCTGTGATTGGTTGGATGGGGTAGCGTCATAGCCTAGTCCAGTTTTATCATATGCAGCAAGCCTTGGAAGATGGATAGGTTCAACTACGCCTTCTTTTCTTTTTCCAATAGGACCATTGTCATATCCCATCTTTTGCATGATGGAATACCCTTTCCCATATTGGTCAGTTGGTAAGGTGACATTTAGGACTGTTTCATCTTCATCCTTATAAAGCCAATTCAGAATTGCTGTATCCTCAGGATCTTCCATAGGGAATTTTTCTTTGATAAATTGTCCATTGAACTTGGTAGTTGGCTCCGTTTGTAGTTGTGCTGATGTTGATGCTACTGATATCTGTTGTGTAATAGAAGGTTGTCCATTTGATCGAGGTGATGTAGGTAGATTAGCAAGACAGAGAGAATATTCCCCAACTCCACTTTCCTTGAACTGCAGTTTCTTGTCAAAGCTTTTGGCTAATTGACTGATGTGTGTATCATTCTTAGGAGAAGTATTAGCAAGTGCTTCTCGATTGTTTGGAACCAAAGTATCCTGACTAGCTTTGACATTGGCACAAGTTTGAATGTTTGAATTATCAGCTGATATAGTGATCTCCTGTCCGTCATATGGAAACTTAAGACATTGATGGTAAGTGGATGGAACAGCTTGCATTTCATGAATCCAAGGACGACCCAACAATATGTTGTATGCAAGATCCCGGTCTAAAACTTGACAAAAGGTATTTTTGATAACAGGTCCCACTCTGATTGGTAGCATGATTAGACCTTTAGACATTCTTTCCTCATCATCATAGGATTTTATAGTAATCTTCCTTCTAGGATCAATGGAGTCCTCCGAAAATCCTAAAGCTTGAACCACTTTCAAAGTACATATATTTAAACCAGCCCCTCCATCTATTAGGACACGTTTAACACGGAACTTATGGATCATGACCTCTAAGTATAATGACGAATTGTGGGGATGAGTCATGGAAACATCATCTTTGTCAGAAAATGAAAGACATGTAGGTGAGGACAAATGTCCTACCATGGCTTGAAATCGGTTCACATCCAAATCTGTGGATATAGTTGTTTCAAAAAGGGCTTTCTCTAAAATTTCCTTATGTGCAAGAGAAATCTTCAGGAGTTCTAAAATGGAAATTTGGGCCGGAGTTTTTCGAAGTTGGTTAACTAAGTCATATTGATGTTTAGGGACAGGCTCAGTGGATTTTGAAGAGGCACCTTTCAAGACAACTTTAGCTTGTGCTCTTGTTGTGACATTAACTTGCCCATAGTCTATCTTCTCCTTGATTTTTATAACGTTGATCCGCTCATCGTCTGTATAGAGGTGACGGATTACCGTGTCATCGATTTGATTCACATTTTTATCAGAAGCCTCTCCCTTTTGATAATTTGGAAAAGGATTGCGAAATGCTTGGTGATCTTCATTGGATTTTCGTTGTCCTTCTACTGTGATAGTGCCATTGTCAATGAGGTCTTGAATAGCATGCTTCAAAGCTTGACAGTTGTTTGTACGATGACCTCTGCACCTATGATAGTCACAATAATAAGCCTCGTTCCATGATGGAGGTTTTACACTAGGTTCATAATTGCGTTGAGGTGGTAAAGTAAGGACATTTTTTTCCATAACCTCTTTGAAAGCAAATTCCAAGGATTGTCCTAGTGGAGTGAAAGTTCTTCTACTAGAGAAGAATGAAAAGCGTTGTGGGTTCATGTTTGAGGCATTCCCTAAGGTGTTGTTGTTGTTGTTTCCACGGTAATTTTGATTACTGACAGTCCCTTGATTGAGAGTAGGATTTTGATTCATGTTGTTCCTCTGGGGGGGGGAGGATTGTTTCCTTGATTTGTGACAGAATTGACATTGTTGTAATTATTGTTACGAGGAGTATTTGGAGTACTTAGAACAAATGGCTTAGTCGAGACATGGTTTGCATCAACCACACCATTGTTTACAATGTTTTTGGTGCGAGTCCAAAAATTAGACTTATCCTGGTTGTTGTAATGGTTGGATGAGCTAGGATTGTCTTTGTCAAGTTTTATTGTCCCTCTTTTGACCAAAGCACCTTCAATGGTGATGGCATCCTCAATCAATTTCTCAAAGGAAGATGGAAAATGTAGATTTAAGCGATAGCTCATTTCTGAATTTAGGCTATTGATGAAGGTAACCATTTTTTCCTTTTCAGGAACATGACGTGGATACCTAGCGAACATTCTTCTCCATCTTTGAAGAAAGGTAGTGTAAGGTTCACTAGGTTTTTGTGCAACTTTGCAAAGATCTATCATGGTGATCGGGTGTTGTATGTTGTAAGCATATTGTGATATGAATAGGTTGATCAATTCTTCAAATGTCCTGACGGGAGGTGTAATCTTAGATAACCATTCCATAGAGTTAACTCCAAGGCTCCTAGGAAACAATCACAATAAATAAGTATCTTCGTGAGTGAATTCCAATGTCATGTTTCAGAAATCTCTAACGTGATCAATTGGATCCGATTTCCCATTATAACGATCAAATTTGGGAATTTCACAATTTTTTGGGTTTCTTGATCCTATTGAAGACTGATTTCTTGACGAACTTGGTTGATTTCCACTTCCTCAACATGGGAGAGAAATATCAGAAATTCGGGTCTGTGTAAATTTTTTTAGACATCAACCAAAAGCGCTATTCTGTTCCCTAAATGCGCTGCAGAAAGAGGTATATGCGCTGGAGAAAGAGTCAAATGCGTTGCAGAATACCTTGAATGCACAGAAACAGACCTTAGATGCGCTAAACCAAGAAGCAGATGCACTAAAACAGTCCCTTAATGCGCTGAAAAATGACTCAGATGCGTTGAACCAGGCAGTGGATGCGCCAGAACAGATTGTATATGCGCTACAGTTTTTTCTAGATGCGCTAAATTTTTTTTCTTAAGACAGTTTTTTAATGGATGAATCATTTACAAAATACATCCATATCCAATCACCAATAATTAATATCATTTATTTTCCATTATTCGATAAATAACCAATAATCAAGAATCCTATGAAATACAAAAATCTAGATAATGTAATTTTTTAATTAACATTAGAAGAATCCTTATCCTTTTGATAGAAGTCTCAATATGATTCCATTTCCTAAACATTGTGAAATTCCCAAATTTGATCGTTATAAAGGGAAATCGGATCCAATTGATCACGTTAGAGATTTCTGAAACATGACATTGGAATTCGCTCACAAAGATACTTATTTATTGCGATTGTTTCCTAGGAGCCTTGGAGTTAACTCTATGGAATGGTTATCTAAGATTACACCTCCCGTTAGGACATTTGAAGAATTGATCAAACTATTCATATCACAATATGCTTACAACATACAACACCCGATCACCATGATAGATCTTTGCAAAGTTGCACAAAAACATGGTGAACCTTTCACTACCTTTCTTCAAAGATGGAGAAGAATGTTTCGCTAGGTATCCACGTCATGTTCCTGAAAAGGAAAAAATGGTTACCTTCATCAATAGCCTAAATTCAGAAATGAGCTATCGCTTAAATCTACATTGTCCATCTTCCTTTGAGAAATTGATTGAGGATGCCATCACCATTGAAGGTGCTTTGGTCAAAAGAGGGACAATAAAACTTGACAAAGACAATCCTAGCTCATCCAACCATTACAACAACCAGGATAAGTCTAAGTTTTGGACTCGCAACAAAAACATTGTAAACGATGGTGTGGTTGATGCAAACCATGTCTCGACTAAGCCATTTGTTCTGAGTACTCCAAATACTCCTCGTAACAATAATTACAACAATGTCAATTCTGTCACAAATCAAGGAAACAATCCTCCCCCCCCCGAGGAACAACATGAATCAAAATCCTACTCTCAATCAAGGGACTGTCAGTAATCAAAATTACCGTGGAAACAACAACAAAAACACCTTAGGGAATGCCTCAAACATGAACCCACAACGCTTTTCATTCTTCTCTAGTAGAGGAACTTTCACTCCACTAGGACAATCCTTGGAATCTACTTTCAAAGAGGTTATGGAAAAAAATGTCCTTACTTTACCACCTCAACGCAATTATGAACCTAGTGTAAAACCTCCATCATGGAACGAGGCTTATTATTGTGACTATCATAGGTGCAGAGGTCATCGTACAAACAACTGTCAAGCTTTGAAGCATGCTATTCAAGACCTCATTGACAATGGCACTATCACAGTAGGACAACGAAAATCCAATTAAGATCACCAAGCATTTCACAATCCTTTGCCAAATTATCAAAAGGGAGAGGCTTCTGATAAAAATGTGAACCAAATCGATGACACGGTAATCCGTCACCTCTACAAGACGATGGCGGATCGGCGTTATAAAATCAGGAGAAGATAGACTGGTAGGAAATTGATATTACAAAAGAGCACAGTGATTCATCTTGAAAAGGTGCCTCTTTAAAATCCTTGAGCCCAGTCCCTCAACGTAAATATGACGTTAAACAACTTAGAAAACTCATTAATTCCATTTTAGAAGACTCTGAAAATTTTCTCCTGCACGCCAAGGAAATGCTGAAAGTCACTTTGAGCAACTATATATCGTTTGGATGTGAATCGTTTCAAAGTATGGTAGGTTGTTTGTCTCACTTCTACATGTCTTTCATTTTGCGACAAGATAGTGTTTCCATGACTCATCACAATTCATCATTATGCTTAGAGGTCATGATC
The DNA here is from genome assembly GCA_007258455.2 of Sequoia sempervirens. Taxonomy (NCBI): domain Eukaryota; kingdom Viridiplantae; phylum Streptophyta; class Pinopsida; order Cupressales; family Cupressaceae; genus Sequoia; species Sequoia sempervirens. Next base: position 20,189 of record VDFB02369376.1, read on the forward strand.
CATAAATTCTGTGTTAAATGTGTCCTAATAGATGGAGGGGCTAGTTTAAATATATGTACCTTGAAGGTGATTCAAGCTTTAGGATTTTCAGAGGACTCCATCGATCCTAGAAGGAAGATTACTATAAAATCCTATGATGATGAGGAAAGAACATCTAAAGGTCTAATCATGCTACCAATCAGAGTGGGACTTGTTATCAAAAATACCTTTTGTCAAGTTTTGGACCGGGATCTTGCATATAACATCTTGTTGGGTCGTCCTTGGATTCATGAAATACAAGCTGTTCTGTCCACTTACCATCAATGTCTTAAGTTTCCATATGGCCCCGGACTGATCCTTATATAGGATGATAATTTAAACATTCAAACTTATTATGACTATCCCAAAACTGATGAGTTCTTTGGTTTCAAATGTTGACGCACTAATACTTCTCTCTGAATGATACACACATCGGTCAATTGGCAACTTTGACAAGCTGTGAGTTCAAGGAAAGTGGAGTTGGGGAATATTCTCCTTGTCTTGCTAATCTACCTACATCTCCTTGATCACATGGACAACCTTCTATTACACAACAACATATATTAGTAGCATCAACATCAGCACAAATACAAATAGAGCCAACTACAAAGTTCAATGGACAATTTATCAAAGAAAAATTCCCTATGGAAGATCCTGAGGATACAACAATTCTGAATTGGCTTTATAAGGATGAAGATGAAACAGTCCTAAATGTCACCTTACCAACTGACCAATATAGGAAAGGGTATTCCATCATGCAAAAGATGGGATATGACAATGGTCCTATTGGAAAAAGAAAAGAAGGCGTAGTTGAACCTATCCATCTTCCAGGGCTTGCTGCATATGATAAAACTGGACTAGGCTATAATGCTACCCCATTCAACCAATCATAGGGGAATGTCTTTACATTGCAAGAAGGTTCTGATAATAAGGATGCATGTTTGGCAGCAACCTTGAATTTCATAGAAAATAACTCTGATACAAACTCTGCTGAATATGAATGGGATACCATTCATGATGATAAATTTTGGAGAGACAAAGAGGTAGACGTCATACACAAGTATACCCCAACTTTAATCAAAGGAGAAGGTTCAAGGTCCCAACCACAAGAATCTGAACTACAAAGCAACTATGAGTCTAGTGATACTGAGTCGGATTTTAACGAACAAGACTATCAGGAAAATAGTACCATCATTGATCTACCTCATACCTCGGATCCTACCGATAACTCTGTTTTGACCCTAACCATTGCCGATTTCACAAGACCAAATGACTTGTTACCTTTGATCCATCCTGATCTCATTGATTGGGATCTAACTGAACCTATTGATTTACCTATTTTTCCCAGCGATGAAGCTACCATAAACTTCCTTTCCGCAGATGATGTAAATGATTGTTCCACTAGCGATTTTCGGTACAAAGTCTTTAATCAGGAGAGTGTCAAGTCTCCTAGCTGCAAAAATGAAAATAAAAAAGAATGATCTAGTGGTGAAAACCAGAATCTGGCAGTGCTAGATCAAACAAAAGATAAAATAAAGAGCGTATCAGATGGTAAAAACCTTTTCAAGGCACCAGCTGATGGGACTCTTTACACTCTCCCGGAGCACTATCATGAGCGATCGCCCATTTTGATCGAGCCTACAAAGGAAATCAATATTGAAACTACAGATAATCTAAAGGATTCTCACAGATGGCAGTCAATGACGGATAGTGAAATCCCGGCGTTCACTGAACTCTCGAAAATCAGAATCGTTGCTTGGTCATATATGATCTTGATCTGGTCTCGCAATGCATCATTTATCCATCAGGCAGAGCTAAACCAGTAAAACAAAAACTCAGAAAGATGCATCCTCACGTTGCACTACTAGTTAAAGAAGAACTCAAGAAACTCCTTGATGCGGGATTTATAAGATCAATTGCCTATGCAGAATGGATCTCCAATATTGTCCCAGTAGCAAAGCTAGATAAACGCATTAGAGTGTGCACTGATTTCAGAGATCTTAACAAGGCCTACCCCAAGGATGACTTTCCACTTCCAAGCATTA
>VDFB02369377.1:0-34720 GCA_007258455.2 Sequoia sempervirens
AGTTCCTATATCTTTTACAGTGTCATTTTATAGTTTTTTACATCTCTGCATTTTATGGGTTAATGCCTACTATTCGCTATTTTTTAGTGCATTTATGGGTTAGTCTCTCTTATTGAGTTATAGACTTAGTGTCTTGATGAAATGTTTTTTTATAGAAAATAATCCTTTGCTTGAAAGTCTTCAAAATTGACACCAAAATTAAATAATGATGACCATGTTTGAGCCCATTGACAATTAATGAAAACCAAACACTAAAAAATGGTAAAGGTCGTTAGAATGTGAGGCATTGGCAGAAACACTCGATGCAAGGAGATGACTATATCAAAGAAAATTACAAAGCCATAAAATATTTGCAACAACAATAAGGCATTATCAGTTGATGAAATGAGTTTGATAGATTCAAGTGTAGTTGGCATGCATGCTTGCAAAGAAAATATTAGTTCCATTCTTAATTGTTGGTAGTAGAGAAGCTGACATTAATGAATCATGGTGTTAATCCTTAAATTCAACAACAAAGAGTGACTCATAAAAGCATTGAAAGACGGGGAGGAATAGGCATTAAGCCATAAAATTCAGACAACAACAAGCAATAGGTAGGAAGTCATAAAATGCAGATATGTAAAAAAGTATAAAACGATAGTGTAAAGGATACAGGAACTTACAAGTGCCTTGTTCTTTGCTTCAAGTACGATAGACATAAACCCTGCCAATAAACACATTTTTCACTTTCACCAAATAATCTAAGAAAATGAATAAATAATGCAAAAAATGAGAGTGTAATAGATATAGGAACTTACAAATGCTTGTTGTATTGCTTTGAATATGATAGATATAAACTTTCTCAAGAGACATAGATTTTCCCCTCTTCAAATAGTCGAAGCAAATGAATAAACAATGCAAACTATCCTTTGTTCCATAGACTTAAAACTTGACACCATAAGCCATTAATGATGCCTACAATTCAGGCTATTCGCAATAAGTGAAAGTCAAGGACTAATAAATATAGAGAACAACAAATAATAGACATTAATCCATAAAATGTAGAGATGCCAAAAACTTTAAAACAACATTGTAAAAGATATAGTAACTTATAACTGCCTTGTTTTTTGTTGCCAACATGATAGACATAAATTCTTTCAACAAACATAGATTCCACCCTTATGAAATAGTCTGAGGAAGTGAATAAACAATGCAAAACCTGAAAGCGTAAAAGATATAGGAACTTACAAATGACTACTTTTTTTGTTGCCAATACGATTGATATTAACTATCTCAATAGACACAGATTTCACCTTCATCAAAAAATCAAAGCAACTAAATAAAAAATGCAAATGAAAAGTAGGCTCTATATATGCATAATGTCATCATTAAAATGCAAAGTGCAGGAAAAAATACAGGATGCAAATACATCACCAAATCAAAGAACATTAGAAATCTATGTAAAATTTCTAATAGCAATAAAGCATTAGGGATTGTCTAAATTTGTCCTTTTCTAGTGACGAAAAATAGTTTGCAATAAAACAGGGCCCATGACAGATGTAGAGATACAAAAAACTATAACACGACACTATAAAAGGTATAGGAACTTATAGATGCATCAATTTTCATTTGTAAAATAATATACATAGACCTTGTCGATAGACAAAGATTTCACCCTCGTCAAACAATCTGAGAAAATCAATAAAGTATGCAAAAAATCAGAGTGTAAAAGATATGGAAACTTACAAAGCCCTACTTTTTTGTCTCCAATAGGATAGTTATAAATCCTTTCAATAGAGACAAATTTCACTCTCATCAAATTATCCACATATATTGTGAATAGAGCATATTACCCATAAAGTAGATATAAACCCTTTCAATGGAACACGTTATCTAACAAATGACTTTGAGAATCTGTAGGACTTGCCAGGCGAACCATGGTGGGGAAAAATGAGTTGTGACAATACAATATGTACCTATTGTAGCTTCCATGCATCTAGACAACATTTATCACCATCAGAGCTCTTCATGATGGTTGAAAACGTGTTTGAGAAATCAGGTAAACCAGATCAACTTCTTTCCAATTCTACCCATTCTAAACTTGAAGGAAATAATTCTTTTACTTTGTAACTTCATTTGCAAGACAATAGACATAAATCCTATCAACAAGGGCAGATCTCAGTTTCATCAAAGAGTTGGAGCAAGTGAACAAAGTATGCAAAAAGTGCAATGCAAAAGATATAGTAAGTTACAAATGCCTCATTTTTTTTTCAAATATGATGGCTATAAACTGTGTCAGTAGACAATATTTCACTCTCATCAAAGAATCCGAGCAAATAATATCCTTTGCTAGACAAGATGAAAACTTCACACCATAATCCATTAATGACACATGCATTTGAGTCTATTCATAGTAAATGAAAATTAGGTATGAATAAATGCATAATGCCCTTGTAGAAATGTCATGTGCACACAGAAACTGTGGGTATGAAGACAATACTATATCTAAGAACATTATAAATCCATGAAGTATTTCCAATAACAAGAAAAGATTAGGAATTGATTATATTTTTTTGTCTCTTGTGCAGGAAAATAATTTGTAATTGGGAAAATACAAAAGAAGATGAGAAATACCAACAGTCGATGAGACAATACTTAATTTTTTTGTAAAATGTTTGGGTGGTTAGGGAAAAACATTTTGTCTTGTTGAAATGTTTCTAATAGAAAATCAACTTATATAATGTAAAGATGTCAAAAACTATAAAAGGAGACTGTAAAAGATATAGGTACTTACAACTACCTCACTTTTTACTTCCAACATGATAGACATAAATCTTGTCAACAAGGATATATTTGATGCTCATCATACAATCTGAGCAAGTGAATAAACAAGGGAAAAATGACAGTGTAAAAGATATAGGATCTCACAAATGGCTCCTTTTTCACTTCTAATGTGATAGATGTAAAGTGTCTGAATAATAATCTGGGAAAATGAATAAACAATGCAAAGAATCCATTTCTCAACAGACTGAATACTTCATGGCATAAGCCATTAATGATAGCTGCATTTCAAAGTATTCACAATAAATGGAAGTTAGGAGCTATATAAGGACAATGGCTTTGTTAAAACGAAATGCGTGGGCAAGAACATTGGACATGAAGACATGACCATATCGATGAGCATTACAAATGCATGTAATGTTTCCAATATCAACTAAACATTGGGAATTGAAAAAATCTTCCATTTTATCATGTTGGGAAAAATTTGGAACATAACATGGAACATTAGAACTGCAGGTACGTAAAAAACTATCAAACACTACAAAAGATCTAGGAACTTGCATATGCCTCATGGTTTGCTTCCAATATGAGAGACATAAATCCTATGAGTGGACACAGATTTCACCCTCATCAAACAATGTGAGCAAATGAGTAGACAACGCAAGAAAATGATAGTGTAGTAGGTATAGGAACTTACAAATGCCTCACTATTTGCATCCAACATAATAGATATAAATACTTTCAATAGAGACTAATTTAATTTTCATCAAACAATCTGAGAAAATGAAGAAGAAACAAAAACAATTTTTTGCTTGATAGACTTAAGACTTGACACTATAAGCCTATGAATCGTAAACATATATAAACTATAAAATAACATTGTAAAAGATATATGAAGGTATACATGCCTTGTTTTTTATCCATTTGCAATGAATGAAAACTAGACCCAAATAGAAGAATAACGTAGTTGGAGGCAAAAGACATGTTAACTAACAAATTTCACTGTCGTCAAACAATGTGAGCAAATGAGTAGACAACGCAAGGAAATCACAATTTTGTGGATATAGGAACTTACAAACGCCTCGTTGTTTGCATCTAACACAATAGATATAAAAAAATTCAATAGAGATTGAATTAACTATCATCAAAGGATTGGAAAAAATGAACAATAAATGCAAACAATCTTTTGTTGGACATAGTTAAGAGTTCATATCATAAGCCATTAATGAATTCCAAATGCATATAAACTATAAAATAACATTGTAAAAGATATGGGAAGGTACACAGTGAGTAGAAGACTAAACCACTTGATACCAGAAAATTTAGCTTGTCTATTAGAATTTCTATATGATTATATCATATATTTAGTCTATATAATTTTCTATCTTCAAATATTGACATGAATTCTAAACATAAATTTGTTTAGATTGTTGTTCAGCTCCTGAAAGATACAAATGTCTCCTTCCTTTATATTATTATCACGTGGAAATTTTGAGGTGAACACATCAAAGCACTCTTACCCTGCAAAGTATGCAGTCAAAAGTGTTATAAAATTTGTGGTATTTGCCATGAATTTTATAACACTTTACTGCATCCTGCAGGGAAAAAAAGCTCCTCTATTTCTTCATCCTGGAAAACTTAGATGCAAAACGTGTAAGAATCAAGCCAAACTCAAATGCAAAACATATAAGAATCAAGCCAAACTAAGAGAGCATGAATAGGACCCGAGAAGCCCTAAACTGACAAGAATGATTGGCATGCATTTGAACAAGGAACACAAACAATGTTTTACTGGACAGATTTAAGACTTCACACCATAAGCCATTAATGAATTGCAAATTCATATAAACTATAAAATAACATTGTGAAAGATACATGAAGGTACACATCTAATTTTTTACGCATTCACAATCAATGAAAATTAGACACAAATAAAAGCATAACGTTCTTTGAGACAAAATACATGTTAACTAGCATCAATAACTATAATCTATTTTGGGATGAAATTGATAGATTGAAATTGTAGTGTAGGTTTTCTCATAGATAAAACAAACAATTTCAATGTTTGACCAAACAATGTGATTCGTATTTTTCACAATTTTTTTAAAATTTAATCAGAATAACATGTCTGTGGTGTCTAAATGTCCCCATCACCCTAGTGATTGACTATTGAGGATTTTGGAAAACAAAAATTAAGTTCTTCAAAATAGCGTTGCAAACAAGCCTACAATCATTTTTCTAGATAAATAATTCTTGCGAGGAACATGTATTGTTCATGGATTTTGGAAAACAAAATCTAAGTTCTTCAAAATAACATTAGAAACAAGGTCACAATCATTTTTCTAGATAAATCATTTTTGGAAGAATACAACACTGTATTTAAAAGCATCAGGCATTTTAGTATACATTTTCTATTTCACATAAAAGCAACATTGAGTCACTATAGCTTTCTTTTTATCACAAACATGCATTACTATGATTTTCAAAGATCAAAGAGCATTACATGTGGAACATTACTTATAACTATTTGTGAAATTGCAAAAAATATTGTTTACATCTATAGTATATATGTTTGAAACAAATGAATAAACAACTATGAAGTTATGTGGTGCATATAAGAAGTCAAAATAAACTTAAACATAACTTATAATTGTTTATGAAATTGCAAGCAAAGTTGTTCATATCTATACTATGTATGTTTGAAAGAGATTAAAATACAATTGTCAAGTTATGTGGTGCATATAAGAGGTGAAAATAAACTATCAAACTAGTCTTTATAAAAGCATTAACACGATTGTCTTCTCATTGACATTGTCAACAATAGCTACATTGTGTAGGCTCTTAAACATTTTGCTTATTGATATTGTTTTGTGTTGGAATGTTGTGTTGCCTAGATCTTGGTTCACAATCAATAAGCATTACACTCTTGATAATGTAATTGGTATGATATGTTATCAATGAATAAGAATAAAAATTGGAATAGTGCAGCGTAAGCACTTGGGCTAAACTGCAAATGTTTTTTCAAGTTGGTGGAGATTCCTTGCTGCTTCCTTCAAAGACAATTTGTATGATGCAATTATCCACTGCAAGTGTGAATGTTCCTTGCAATTGTAACTTCCACAATAGGAACATCACTATAGACATGTCTTTCTTGTAATTTTGAAATGGAATTGTAGCTAGCTAGGGGAAGTTTTGTAGATGTTGTTTGTACATATAACAATCTACAGGTCCATCTTCTATTTGAACAGTGCATTGCAGGAAATGCACACATTCAAATTGTGTTAGAGCCACATGTACACTATTCAACATCATTGTTTGACATTTGTGTAAAAAATTCTTTGTTTACATGAAATGCATATTGGTTCGAATGGGGGCAAGTGGAAATTTTTAGGTCTTAGTGTTCCAATCACTTACAATGGTAATGTAGATTAATCAGTGACAAATTACAACAATGTGTCGTTGAGGAAGTTAATGATAGCAAGGCAAACATGAGAAGCACTTTGTATTAGAAATCTATACTATTGTGTAAAACATAAATGATTCAAGTGTTTACTTTCATGTTAGAGGTCTTCAATGGATGTAGAGAGTCCTTTGTAGTTGCATCATTGAGTTCATCAACGAAACTAGACTGTGTTGTTTTCATTATACTTGTGCCTTTTAGACCAGATCGAATAATATTTCTGAATAATATGAAAGGGGTTTTTGTTGATTTCAAGATCAGCTGAAGTGTCACATAGAGCTTTGTGTGGCTAATGGGGACTATAAGCTATAAAGTACACAAATGTCAAGATGGAAAATTCCAAGGGAAATCAGTTTAAGAATTCAATGTCATTGAATTAGAATAAAAATTGTATGTTGAAAAATACATACATTAATCTAATGAAATAGAGACTGTTCAAATGTAAATGTTGTCAATACAGAAAAGCATTTTATAAAAAAAATTGTTCTATGGAAAACAAATTGTAAAAAGTCTTTAGTAAATTCCAAAAAGCAAAGTGCTCAAATTCTATGATGTCGACATGAATTGTGTGGAACATCTTACAGTGGCGAAATCATCTTGGGTCTCTCCATATTTAACCTGCAACTCATATTGCATTAGTGCTTGATGATGACAAGCGCCAATCAAGAAGTGTCATCTGATTGGATGAGCTGGGAGATGGTTGTGTCGGGAATCAATCTGCGTTCTTTACATACTTTGTCAATGGGTTCAATGGTGCTTCTAGCAGTTAAAACAAGGGAATAATCAACATCCCCTCTTTCATATTGTGTTTTTTTCCTAATGATAAAATTTGTGAAACAGACACTTGTATGAGGTGATAAAAATGGCAAAAATGTGTCAATTAATTTGTTGTTGATGTTTGCAGTGATTGTCATTTGACCATGACTGTCAACTAAATCAACATGCACAATTGCTTCTTTTGGTGGTATTCCAGGATTTGTGTTAATAGCAGGGCCATAAATAGCTAAAACATCGCCTTCAAATGCTAAAGCCAATTATTTTGTGCATATGTTGAGGATGCTTAATGGCTCTGCAGTTTCTGCTTTCAATTTGTACATTGTGATTTGAGCAATGACAAAAACTAAATAGATAATTAAACATATAGTCAATTTATATGTGACAAAAACAGGATATAGTACTTGTCTCTTTTCATCTTGTTTTTCAACCAACCTATCCATCTTCTATTTTGCAGGAAATGCGGTTTGTGTTTTCCAAATGTTTATGCAAACATATGTAATCAAGATATTTATGTCAAGCATGTATTAAAATTGTTCGCCAAAAAGTGTATACCTTGCTTGATATGGGAATAATTGATGATAAGTTGGACTTAATGAGGCCTTGATTTAGTGTTGTGAGGTTTTTTACACATCCACATTAGGTCTTGGACCCTTGCAAACTGAATAAAATGCATCTAATGATGTCTTGTAAAGGTGTTGTAAAGTGTTGTAAAAGAATTTCACACTTCTCTAGACTTAATGGACCTATTTTCCCCCTAATTCAATATTGTAAAATATATTTAATGGTATTCTCACATTAATCTAGAAGGCTTGCAAATTAAACTTGATTCTAATCTAGTGTTGTAATGTGTCTTACACATTCACATTAGATGTTGTGCCTTTCTAGGTTATGTGGACCTCATTTTAATGATGCAAAGTGTATTTAATCACACTTTCACATTGAACTTTGTGTCCCTAGCCCTAATTACTCTTTGCATCATCATTAATAGGCCCCTATGGCCCCATATTGTGCATACCAAGGCTTAATTTGATCAAAGACATGATAAAATCATCATATAAACCTATTTTCTTCATTCCCCAACAATCCAGATGGAAAAAAGCCCCTGTGGTACCAAGTCGCCCATCTGGGCAAAATAGTCCCATCCAGGTGGGACTAAGTCACCCAACTTGGTGACTTAGTCCCATTTGGGCTATTTTCGAGGTTTGGATAGGAAAAATTGAATTTTAAGTTTATTTTTCCTTCATGTTGGCCTTGGGGATCAAATTAACAGGCAAATTAGGTGGATTTCCTATAAATACAAGCTTCTAAACCCTAATTCATTATCATCTAAAATCATTCATCATTTATCTTCCATCTCAAGTCAAGTAAGCTAGGGTTTTAGCATTCTAAGTCATTAAGATAGCTTTCTAAGGCATTCAAGGGCATAATCTTCATTCATTGCTACTGAAATTCAAGATCTATCATGGCAAGTCTCTAACTCCATTGTTTCATGCTTCATTACATTACTTCTTTATTTTGGTTTAATTACCTAAAAAGGGGTTTGACCAAGGCAAACCCCCATGCCCCAACATTCAACATTTCTCTCTCTTTCATTGTGTGTTTGCAGATTTAGGTATCTTGAAGATATGGAAATTACTGAAGGATAAGTTACAAAGTTGAAGAAATATCCTTGTTTGTAAAACCAAAATATCCACAAAAATTCACTTACAAAGTCAGAAATCAGAGTTTCAGAAGTGGACACTTGTCAAAAACCAGAGTGTAGACCGAAGGCTTCCGTTTTCACTTTCAAATTTTCAAAAAAGCCAAAGTGGACTAAGTCACCACCTTTGGCGACTTAGTCCCACTATACCTATTTTTTTAGAGTTTTTTGTAGATTTGGATACCCATTTGATCGAAACGGGCTTCGAATTAATTTCCCAAATCTAGGACTAAGTCGTCCAGCTTGGCGTAAGTGTCCCAGTTGGCCAAAAAATCAAATTTTCTAGAATTTCAGAGACATCAACAATCTGCATTTTGTCTATCAATTTCCAGGTGCGCTTTTTCTATTTAGCATCTTTATCTTGTTCTTTATTACATTTAATCCATCATTTTGCATACATCACTATGTTTTCAAACAACTTGCATATCTTAGGTTTTGTATTAATATTCATTATATTTTATCAGTTCTTTGCATTTAGGACATTGCCTTTAGAGATGTTTCAACTATACTAGCATTAGTCTTTACTGAACCTCCAATTTTTTGTGGGATACCTTTCTCCTTTTAGGTGAAAAACCCTAGAAGTATAAGAGTGAAGCCCCTACAAAAATTTGCAGTTCATTTTGGTGAACTCGCCTTTAGAAAATTTTACTTTTGATTTCATGTGTATTCACAACCTAGGAATAGCTTGCATCAACATTGCATTAGGTTTTGCATTGTTTAATTTGCATCCTAGGGTTTTAAAAATTGCATTAGTGAAAAGCCCATATAGCTTGCATTATTGCACTTCATTTCATTGAAAAATAGTAAAATTCTACATTTTCACTTTGCATCTGCATCATACAGCACAAAAAACATCAAAATCCATCAAAAAAATTCCTACTATGACTAATTTGCCACCTTGGGCGACTTAGTCCCTTTTCACCCCTGAAACTATCATTTATTGAATTGAAAACCCTATTTTTAAGCTTTCATTTGCTGCCATTAACTATTTGTATCAGTTAGTTGAGTTTTTGTAACATGCATTTCATCAAATCTAGCTTAATTTGGCTCATTTCATGCATTGGTTAATTTCAAAATTTCATTCCCACATTGTTGCATAGCATAATCAGTCAACTATCATATGAAAATTGCATTTCCTTTTAGCCTTTTACATTGTATTTTGAATTTTCATAGATTGTTATTCAAACATGTTAGTATCTATCCTTTCCAATTTTGCAAAGAGAAAGTTAATAAGCATGTTAGTCATTCATACAATGCATTCCCTAGTTATGATAGTCTCTTAGTACAAGAGAATGCAAATGCAAACGTTTGTCTTAAACTTACACCCCCTCCTATCTCTCCTATTTGTGAGGATGATGTGTTAGAAGAGGATACAAACATAGATAACCATGATGATCATAATTGTACTTCTCCCAATACCTCTCCTTTAAGTGACAAAGGTATCTTGGCAAAAGAAGGTACAATCGTTGAGAATCACGAAGGTCTTGTTTGTTCTTCTCCTCATTCCCCTTGGAAAGATGGTATAACAATACAAGATGAATTCATTGCCACCACTTTACCTAGTCTCCATTCATCTCCCAACACCTCCCCTACTTGTGCAAATGCTTTAGTGAATATGGATACAATCGTGAATGATCATCCAATGATTGAGAGTTATATCATTATTCCTCTCCTTCCTAATGTTCCTAACATTTGGAAGGGTCTATTGGAGCATGAGGATCCAATCATTAGCACACATGAAAATCATAATTGTCCTTCCCCTAATATCTCTCCTATTGGTGAAGAAGATATCATGGTGTTACATGATTCAATCGATGAGAATCATGAGAATCTTATGTTGGAAAACATCATAGAACAAGACAATTCAACCATGGATAGCTCCCTTACTTATGATGACGACATTTTGGAAGAACCAATCCTTGAATGTCAAGACCATTTGGATTATTGTTCTCCTAAAAACTCTCTTTCTAGGGAGACCATTCTAATGCAAGAAAACAATGAGTCTTCCTTAGATGATAACAAACATGTGATTCTAGATTTCCCTTTATTAGGGATACATCAAACCAAGACCGTCAAGGTTATGCATGCGCAAGTTTCCATTAGATCCCCTTTGATCAATGAACATCATACATACCCCGTGGGACATCCTAAGAATCATCTAATTCTTTACCCACCATCACACAAGAATCAAACTCAAAACCAACCCAAACTCATCCTTTACCCACCTAAGAATAACTTTTCATACCAACCAAGTTACAGTGACATTTCTCACATATATAACAAAGTATATACAATCAAAGCCAATCCCAAACCTGAAAAATCTTATGAAACAACAAGGAAAAGCATGTGATGCTATAGAACAAGGTATCCATGCCCCTCTAGAGCCTAAAACACAAGCACCAAATCATGGTCTTGGTGATTGTCCTTTCATAGAAATCAACCCATCCAAAAAACCTTCACTCAACATCAATACTATCACACAATATTCTTCCAAAAAAAATCTAACCTTGGTACATCCTAAACTGATAGACATCTCATTAAATATATATCAAGCTGAAACCTTGTTTACTTATCAAAATAAATAACATTAGTTGTTGCTCCTTTCCATGTAATAGTTGTAGGATTATAACATACTCACTATTGCATGTTTTACATTCATCGCAGGGAGCAACACATCATCATCCATTTCAGGCTCACCTTTGTCTTGCACTTAGTGGGGGCAAGGGGTTAAGTAGCCTTGTCCTTGTATGTCACTTGTTGTTGTCTCTTTTGGCTAGTCGTTAACCTTTCATGAACATATAACAACAAGCTTGGGATGTGGATGACATTTCTTAACTTGAATCACATGTCACATACTACCTTATTCATGACGTAGCTTATCAGAAACATATGACTTGGCATTGGGCTTTCTGAATAAGCTCTCATATTTTCTTCTACTTTAAAGCAATTGCTCACAATGTTGTTGTAGCAACCGCTTTAAAGTGGGGGCATACATAGATGACATATTTTTGCAAAATTCATGGCATGATTTTTCTTTTTTGTGATGTTTCCTCTTTTTGGTGGTGTCATTGGGTTTGATGTCGTCCAAGAATGTAAAATCAACTGGCATGGCATGATGCAAATGAGGCATCCCATGGGCAACGATCTGACACTTTGACTTGTCCTCTCTTGGATACATTAGGCATAATGCTCCCTAAGAAGACCTTACATGAACAAAGCAAAATCCCCTTTAAACAAAATTTTTACATTACATTCAAAAACATTTTACAAAAAGCATTTTCATTGTGGTGCCTTATCAAAGTTATCAGGAGGATAACTTTGGTATGGTTAGTATGATGGGAAGCTGACACACTGGCATGACTTTCTCTTTATACGGTGGGAAGCTGACACATTGGCATGACTTTCTCACTAAACCAATTCTTTGGGACAACTCACACTATGAACGACCTAATGTTATGTGGCCCTAGAGTGAGCACATCTTTGATCCACCTCATTTTTCTTTCCTTTAGTTCTTGTCATTGCATGCTTGTGTATCTTGTTTTGCTAAAAGTCATTCACCTTGTGCATGTCCTTTTTGTGCTCATGTCGGTTTGACTTAGGATCTTAGGTCCTGGGGGCTTGACCGCCTTCTTGATCATTTTCATCCTTTGTCATTTGCATTGGTATGAGTGGATCCCTCTTGAATGTCTACTTTAGTGTGAGTTTGAAGCAAGTTCATCCTCTCACTAAAGTGGGGGCTTAATGTGTTGCCAAAAATTGTATACCTTGCTTGATATGGGAATAATTGATGATAAATTGGACTTACTGAGGCCTTAAATTAGTGTTGTGACGTGTTTTACACATCCACATTAGGTCTTGGATCCTTGCAAACTAAATAAAATGCATCTAACGATGTCTTTTAAAGGTGTTGTAAAGTGTTGTAAAAGACTTTCACACTTCTCTAGACTTAATGGACCTATTTTTCCCCTAATTCAATATTGTAAAATATATTTAATGGTATTCTCACATTAATCTAAAAGGATTTTAAATTAAACTTGATTCTAATCTAGTGTCTTACACATTCACATTGGATGTTGTGTCTTTCTAGGCTATGTGGACCTCATTTTAACGATGAAAAGTGTATTTAATCACATTTTCACATTGAACTTTATGTCTCTATCCCTAACTACCCTTTACATCATCATTAATAGGCCCCTATGGCCCCATATTGTGCTTCCCAAGGCTTAATTTGATCAAAGACCTGATAAAATCATCATATAAACATGTTTTCGACAATCTAGCTAGCAAAAGAGCCCCTGTGGGACCAAGTCACCCATCTAGGCAAATTAGTCCCATCTAGGTGGGACTAAGTTGCCTAGCTTGGCAACATAGTCCCATTTGGGCTATTTTCGAGGTTTGGGCAGGAAAAATTAGATTTTAATTTTATTTTTCCTTCATGTTGGCCTTTTGGATCAAATTAATGAGAAAATTAGGTGGATTGCCTATAAATACAAGCTTCTAAACCCTAATTCATTATCATCTTAACTCATTCATCATTTATCTTCCATCTCAAGTCAAGCAAGCTAGGGTTTTAACATTCTAAGTCATTAAGATAGCTTTCTAAGGCATTCAAGGGTAGAATTTTCATCCATTGCTGCAAAAATTCAAGATCTATCATCATGGAAAGTCTCTAACTCCATTGTTTCATGCTTCATTACATTACTTCTTCATTTTGGTTTAATTACCTACAAAGGGGTTTGACCAAGGCAAACCCCCATGCCCCAACATTCAACATTTCTCTCTTTCATTGTGTGTTTGTAGATTTAGGTATCTTGAAGATTTGGAAATCATTGAAGGATAAGTTGCAAAGTTGTTGAAGACATCTCCTTGTTTGCAAATCCAAAATATTCACAAAAAGTCACTTATAGAGTCAAAAATCAAAGTTTCGAGGCAGACACTTGTCAGAAACTAGAGTGTAGTCTGAGGGCTTTCGTTTCCACTTTCGGATTTTCACAAAAGCTAAAGTGGACTAAGTCACCACCTTGGGTGACTTAGTCCCACTGTACCTTTTTTTCAGAGTTTTCTATAGATTTGGATACCCATTTGACCAAAATAGGCTCTGGAGCAATTTCCCAAATTTGGGACTAAGTCGCCCAGCTTGGCGTAAGTGTCCCAATTAGACAAAAAATTAGATTTTCCAAAATTTCAAAGACATCAACAATCTTCATTCTGCCCTCTGTCAATTTCCAAGTGCACTTTTTCTGTTTAGCATCTTTATCTTGTTCTTTATTGCATTTAATCCATCATTTTGCATACATCACTGTGTTTTCAGACAACTTGCATATCTTAGGTTTTGCATTAATATTCATTATATTTTATCAGTTATTTGCATTTAGGACATTTCCTTTAGACATATTTCAACTATACTATCATTAGTCTTTAGTGAACCTCCAATTTTTTGTGGGATACCTTTCTCCTTTTAGGTGAAAAACCCTAGAACTGTAAGAGAAGCCACTACAAAAATTTGCAGTTAAAAAAAAACTAAAAAAAAATATTAATGAGGTTTGATATGATTTTGAAATTTGTTGGTGTCAAATGTCAAGTATTTATCTCTTTGTAGATGCTCTAGATGTTGTGGTGTAGGTTGGGAAATTCTGAGATATATGTTGTATGAAATAACAAGAAATTTGTAACCTACAGCTGACAATTTCGAAACTTGAATATGCATACAAAAAATATTTTATGGCTCTATTGCAACCTAGTTCTGTGATGCATAACAATTTTTATCTTCCAATTTGATTCTAATAAATAAATGTATGGTGTGAGATGTTTAATTAATATTTTGCATAATAACATACCTCTTTCAAAATGGTTGTGTAGTCATGCAAGATATTTGCAATAGTATGATTGATATTGTTCTCTTGGAACAATAGCCAGACCTAAAATTTGCATGAGTAGAAAATAGAGGTAGTGACATAAGAAGCTCATAGCGACTACACTGGGTAGGATAGACAACAAATTGAATGGGACTTAGCAGAAATTGTGGAATCGATTTTAAAAGTTCCTATCCATGAATTAAATATTATTTGGATGTGCTTGAAAGCAGTTTTGCAATCCATAATAAACTTAGGTTTGTAATTTGTTTCTAATGAAGAAACATATAATGTAGAAAGGCTTACCAATATTGTGCATGATAGTATACCTATTTCAGGAGAGATATATAGTGACTTGCAACTACATAATCATGTCAAAGGTTTAAAAGAGGATGCTTGGTGGTCCTGACTAGGAACAATAGAAAAGTCAAGATTTGCATAAGCAAAACACCAGAAGAGTAAGAATTCTGATTAGAGGCATGAACAGTATGAAGAACAATTGATGCAACAATTCTTTTATACTCACATAAATTGCAAATTGGTTTTCTACACCTCTGAGCAGCAATGATAATAGCATACTGTAGAGAGAATATTGATAGTAAATAGTTACAGTTGCAAAACTGTATACTATGTACTAATGACTAGAGCTGAAGGGATATTGCAAAGTGGTCTGACCAATATGTATCTACTACTCTAAATTTGACAATAGCAATTTCAATGTTATGTATCCAAAAGTGATCCAACAGACTGCATGCATGTGTTGTTGGCTTGTCAACAATCAGTGACAATTTGTGGTGTTCCATAAATTCAAGAAAAATTGCTTTTAGTCTTGTGGATTCTAACATGTCAATGTTAACGTCTCCAACAATAATCAATTTCGAATTAGGTGGCAATAAGGTCACAACAGTTTGTATAAAATTAAAAAGATCACGAATAGGTTTGTTTGGTGTTAAGTACAAATTTATGATGTGCATAGTCATGCATATGCAATAGGTCAATAGCTATTGATTCTAGATATTTTGTTGAAAAATTATGAAATTTTTGCATTGAAACTATTTTATTGCAACATGTTAATAGGCCATGAATGCTTGTTGTAGTATAGCAATTGTATGTTTTGTCAAGAAATCCAATGTGGTGGAGCAAATTATGTTTGGTTTCTTGGAAGCAAAGGACAGTCACTTGGAGAAAATCATGGTCATGGGCTATTTCTTGTGCATGCAATGCAAAGCTACTTGTATTCAAAGATCATATGATAAAATGATTTGGAGAGATGGACAAAAGGCTATGCTCTACTTTCCATTGTGTCGAGGCCATAAGGCGTTGCATTTTGTCATTTACTTTTTCTGACACTTTAAAGTTTTGTTATTGTAGCTTATGTGTGAGATATAATGACTTGATGTTTCTTACACGTGATAAAGTAGTGTACACAAGGCCATGTTGATAGACCTTAAATGGGTCAAAATCAATTGCGTCCATTGTTAGACCTTGTGCTCTATAAATAGTTCGTGCACATGCAAGTTGCAAAGGAAATTGTGCTCTTGACTTTTCTAATGATTCTTGTTATGACTGTCTAAGAAGGCATAATAATTCGTGTATAGATTTTGCATTCTTTGTCGACGTAATTTTCCAATAGTGGAATCATTGAATTCTATCCAAATGATGTCTTCTTGCTTGGTTGTATGCAATTTGAAGATACCATCTACACCATTTACTAGTCCATATTTTGTATCAATGTTGCAAGCGATCAATTCAACCAAAATGTCTTTCTTGAGCATAATTGTGCTAGGAAATGATGATTTCAGAGGTTGACATTGAATGTTATCAATTGTTGTGTCTTGTTTATCAATTGCATGTAATACATAAAGCTTTGTTGATAAGTTGTCTAGTATTTTTTTGTTGTGCATGTCGACTGTTGTATTTCTATGAAACAAGTATGGAAATCATGGATCATTTGGAGGTGTCTTATAGCACATTGCAATCAAATAGCCAATGTCTTGATTGGTTTGTTGACCAATCCTAGTATGATTAAGTATGTAAATGAAATGTTGATTTGTTTGTCTAACGACGCTATGTAGTTCAAAGCACTTGACATTGTCGGTCCAAAAGGTGTACGAAATTCTCTCCTTATCTATTATTGGTTCTTCAAATATCCAAGTATCACAAATAGGTTGTGCTTGGTAGAAATCACCACAGAAAATGATATCTATGTTTCCAAAAGGTGTTGTTGGTGTGTGCTTGATTTGACGAAGTCTTTTGTCAATGGTGTAAAGCATTTTTGAACCAATCAATGAGACTTCATCAATAAGAAGAATTTGCATTTGGTCTAATTTTTTGCTTAGGGCATCAGTTGTGTTTGAATCTAGAGGCAGCATTTTTGAAGAGTTGCATGGCAATTGGAATATTGAATGTGAAGTAATGCCACCTACATTGAATGCAACTTTTCCTATTGAAGCAACAATAATGCATTTAGGCTTGAGTGGATCACTATCTAGTTGTTTATCATAGAATCTAATCATTGCCTCAAAAAGTATTTTTGCTATGAAGGTTTTCCATGTGCCTGCCCCACCTCTTAAGAACAAGTACAATTCTTTTTTTGAAGCAATCCTTTTTTACATTAGTATATCCTTTACAATTGATTGTTGTTCTTTGTTCAATTGTCTTCGTAGTTTGTAGTATTCTTCATTGCCTAATAGAAATGGATGTGCAATCTCCGAGAATAGTTTTTTGCAAATAGAATCCTTGAGATTTGTATTCTTCATATGGTTCAAGTCACCTATGATGTCATACTTTTCCATGCCATTTTCTTGTTTGCTTGTACCAATTTCATCTACAATGTCTATTGTTGGACAATTATCATTTTCAACTTTTGTGGAAGCTTCATCAATGTCACCCCATTTAGGAACAACTTGTGTAGTATACAGCTTTTTGACATTTGCAATTTGTGCTTTGTTTGCATTGAACGCTACACTCCGTGTTTCATATCCAATTAACAAGGTTTGTTCACTAGATCTGAAAGGAACATGCAGCATAAGATTTTCTTTGCAATAATTGTCAGGGTCAATTTGGATTGTATCTTACATAGCATATGATCTGTGGAGTTGCTCTTCTTTGCAAATTTCTGGGGTCATCGAAGTAAAAAGTGGCATATTCAACCAATGACAAATTGTCAAGAGCTTTTGGTCATTACATGTATTTTTCTATTATAGATGCACACATTATGTTTTTGAAATCGTCTTGCTCTTTTGCCAATAGCTTAGGGATTTTTAACATGTACACTCTGCTTTCTAATGGTGCAATATTGATAAAAACAGTTTTCCTTGAGCATCTACACAATGGCAATGAGAGAATTATATGAACAGCTTGACGACTGGACATTTGTTGCTAGTTAAGCAATGCATTTCTAAGATTCTGTATAAATTGCACTTTTCCATCATAAGCAATGGTGCATTCATGTCACAATTTTTGAAATGCTAGAGATAATGTTCTATCTTGTTTCATCATATATGAGCTACAATAAGATGTAGCAATGTATGCATCTAAAATAAATTACGTATCTACATTTGCATACCATAGTTTGGGCACTTTCTTTGCAAACACATTTATCCAAATGTCAGATGGATCTCTTTTGAGCATGACAATTTTGTGTGACAATGTTGATTGAAACATTGTAATGTAGTCATTTTCATGCATTTCCAATTCATGCAAGAAACTTTGAACTGAAAATGCCTTTGTGTAATGTTTATTTTCCAGTTGCTTAAATTTTTTTTTGCTTTCTCCTTGATTGTAGCATCAAGCACTGGAAGCGATTCTAAAACTGTTGTTTTTCTCATCAAAGGAAAGGAGAAACTAAATCTACAAGTTGAGTTTTTGTATTTCTTGCAAGTCTTTGTATGATGATATGTTTGCATTTTGGCAAGATTTGTATCAAGTAGCAATGAGTCACATGAAATATACTTTTCCACAAAGATTTCTATTTCAGTATTTGAGCAATTGCCATATGCAGGTGCCTCAATTTTGGAATTCTGTAACAAAAGAATAGTTTGTGACTTGGCCGAAGAGCTCATGGTTTTTTAGCATTATTTTTTGAAATGTGTTGACTTTGTGGTTGAAATAATGACTAAAAAGCACTGAATTTTTTCTGATTTCAAAATCCAAGTCCCTATCTTCTATAGTTTCATTACACTTTGATTGTTGCAAAATACATATTTGGTGCAAAGCTTTGCACAATGGCTCCCAAAAATGCTCAACACTTGTTAATGTCACAAAAAAAGTTGGAGGCCCCAATTGTCTTATCATTGCAAATATGTTCTTTTTAGTGTTTTCCAAATAATCAGGTGAGGTCCAAATGCTTTTTAATGTTCACCCAATGGAGATTGCAATATTTTTTCAAGTTTTGTTGGATTGTGCACATCTTTTGCAAGAAACTTCTCACCTTTCAATTTAGTTTTTTGTATGCAAATCCATGTTAGTGAGGATACTTGGTAAATAATAATTTTAATAGCCTTAAGAAAATATTTTTTATGTGTGTTGCATAGTCATTGTCTTTATGCATAAGCTCCCATATTGCAATTTTATGGTACGTCATTTTTTTAGTAATGTCAGTTGAACAGGCCAAGCCATAGAATAAAGTCGGGAAGTTCATCTCCTCTGCATACATGTCTTGGAAAATACCAATAAGTTTAAACCCTTCTGATGGTGCAATTTCAATGATTGTTGTGTCAAGGTCTTTGATTGATTGTGTTTCATTAAACCAATGTATAACTGATTCAGTTATTGACTCCTCATCATCTTCAAATGTCTCATCTCGCATAATCGGTTTTGTTTTGAAATATGTTTGCATTTTTGTTGTCTTCTTTGCCAACAACTCATGCCATTCTCTATTTATAGAGATGTTCTCTTTTTTGTACAATGGTGTTTTGGATAGTGCAATTAAAGCATCCATGACTATGGTAGGTCTAACATTTCCTTGTGCATATGCATTATCATATTCTAGCTTTTGCTTCAATCTAACTACTACTATTTTGGTTTCATCTACTTGCCTAGGAAATGCTTGTTGAACTTTATCAAAATCTACAAGAACATTGATAATTGTCTCGAGCAAGCCATACTATGCTCATTTATATCCCAATTGCTTGATTTGTGCAAAAGCTATGCATAAAGAGACAAGCCTTTCCTCTAGAGCAATCAAAGAATGAACATCTATTCATGCATTCCATCTTATTCTTGCAAGTGTGGAAAAATATGGAACCTTACCGTCTAGTGTGGCTTTTATACATTGTTTGCAAATGGGTTGTCCTATTGCTATTTTTTTTTCATACGTCCGAGTAAATAGCAAAGACAAAGCTTCTAAAAGTGTGTTGTCAACTTTACAAATGTTGTGATGGAAATGTAGCATGTTGGAAACAAAGCATGATTGAGTGGGTGTGTCGTTTATCATTTGCAAGTATGAGTTAATAGATTTTTTGACTACGTTGTTTTTTGTGCGAGTGCCTTTTGCTTTTGGTCGTTGATAAGTGTTGTTTTCCTTTTGGAGAATAGAATATCTATATGGTATACATTTCAATTTTTCCAAATGTAAACCATAACCCTTTTTTCCACTTCGTATTTGTCTTTTCAAATAACGTAACGATTGTTGTTGCGTTGGATTATGGCTAGAATCACATAATTGAATTTTACTATGTGGGTGGGATTGAATTATTTTTCTGACATTGGTAATGGGTAGGAGAGAACTAGGTGGTGTATTTTGTGGAACATTTGCAAGGGATGCTTGTGCATTCTAGATTCTTGCTTTTAGGGAGTGTAATGTCTCATGTGATCGTAACTTTTCCTTAGTTGTTGTATGTATTGTTGAAACTGTTTGTTTTTTATGAGAACTAGTCATATTGTTTGTTGTTTCAAATTTGAAAGTGCTAGACATATGTTGAATAAAAGGTGGATCCTTTGTATGGATGTTTTGTGTCAATTGTTCTTTTTTTTGGATTTGTTCATAATGACAATGGCCCAAGCTACTTGGAAAGCAAACTTAGTTCATATTTCTTCTTGGTTTCATGCAATTAGAGTATGTTTTGGCCCTGCAAAATGGAGATGCTTGCCATATGTGTATTGTTGCATCAAACATATGGGACAACCATAGTGTACAGAATTTAGACCCTTCAAGGCCAGTTTCCACATATGGGCATCCCAATTTTGGAAACCAATGATTGTAACTGCAATAGACGATTGTTGTTTTGTATGCTAGATTGACCAAAAGCATCAAAAAAAGCAATTGCATATTTGTTTTCAACTGTCAATGCATTGGCCAATGACTGGGCCATGAATAATCACAAAGCAACTGGATCAAATTGTTCAGGAAGCAAAAAAGCTATAGCAGAAAATAGGCTTTCGTCACATGTACTAGCAAATGTAGCCATTCTACAAAGTCCAAGTGTTTCAAATGCATTTGGTGTTCTGTGCCAAATGTTGTCCAAATTACAGTATGCGACTTGCAAGTGTCGTTGGATATTTTCAGTGTAATTGTATGTATTTAGTCGTGAGAACACGGGCTCATAGTGGCCAGCACCATGAGTTGTATCATGGAAAAGAATTGATATTGCAAGATTACATGCATCCTTGCTGAAATGTAAGTACATTATTTTGTATGTTAAAGACCAAATGCGTATTGGTATGTTTAGCCAATATGCTAGCCATTTTAGACAGAATGTGTCACCCTAAAGCCCAATTTCACCACTATTGTTGATTTTTGTGGCTAAAAGCCTCATTCTTCATAGATACGTGTTTTTGCCATGTACATTATGCAAATTTGTTAGCATTGTTGGATGCAATTCAGTATCATAGGACCTTAAAGCTATAGGACAATGATTGTGAAGGCAATTTAAAAAATGAACCACAAAACCATTGCGTAGTTGTTTCGATGTATAATGGTAATGAAGCAAAACATTTACTGTGTCAAATAGGCAATCATCAACTTTGTAACTGAACGAGTCACTTCGAAAACAATGTGCATAGTGTAGAGCTTCATCAATTGATGTGAAAGGTGCATTCACACTTGGCTAGTAGGTTTCTACTACAATTGTTTGTTATGATATTTTTTGTCTTTTAACACGATTGTTTGTAACCTTATTAGCAGATTCTGTGTGAAAGGACAAAAGATACAAATTGTATTGACAATACTTAGTACAATAATTACTATAAAAGAATGTGAGAAGCTCGAAATATTGAATACATACAAAGAAGAATTGAAGAGGCAATTACTCACCATGATCAATAGCAATGCGGGACTCCTAATTATAGCCTTTGCTCGACTATTGCACACTAGAAAGCCTACAATGCAACAAAAAATTCTTAATATCAATTCATGTGACTAAAATGGAACTTGTTTTAGGACTATTAAGCAAGGTAGTAGATATTTGAAAATAGGAAAAAGAGAAAAAATCAATTATGTATTACACATTTACCAACAACAATACAAAATGTGGCATAATATCACAAAATTGGAAATCCTATGTAGTCCACAATCTGGAAAAAAGAGCCCAAATTAGTTGAGTGGTGGCAAATGAATTCAACAAAAGCAAGGTAATTGAGTGTAAGGAAATAAATCGTTCAATTTTGGTAGTAATCTTGTTATACTTTTCAACTCCATGTACGGTTTGAGCCTAGATACATATATGTGTACACACAGACATATGCATATATATTTATATATATATATATATACATATGTATATATACATAAGTATATATGTATAAATACATATGTATATATATACATATGTACATATACATATGTATATATGTATATATGTATATATACATATGTATATGTACATATATATATGCATATGTATATCTATATACATATGTATATATGTATATACACATATGTATATATGTACATACACATATATGCATATATGTATCAATGCAGTTGCAATCTTAGAACTTCTAAGCAAATTCTGCACTATCAATCTATAAACAATAGAAACTTTTCTAGATAGAAGGGTATTATGCTTTATCTATTTGGTCAAAAAAACCAATGGACAATGTGCAACATCGAAGAACAATAGAATATTATGCCATGTCTATGTGTTGTGGGAAGGAAAACTGTGAAATGCAATATGCAAGAAAATTATGTGTTCTCAAGTCCTAAGGAGCAACAACTTTGCACTGTCCAAGGAAATTCCACTGTCTCAACATCTAATTAGCAATAGTGCTTCAAGGTCCATGGAAACTATGCTTTACCAAATTCTTGCATTAAAATTGTATCTACAAAATAACAATTTTCCTTAATATGATTAAAAACATAAGTGTAGCATTCTAATACAGTCTTTGCTAACTGTTTACTAGTAACTCAAACAGAGTAGCAGTGACCAACATCAATGCCTAGATAGCCATAGAGGTTTCCAATTTTGCGAAGCTAGCCAATTTCTATAGTCTCTACTTTCTGACCATGAACACCATCTTGCCAAAGGTTTCTTCTTTATCGCTTTTGATTCCTGTAGCTAAACATGGTCCATTACAAAGAATTGGAAGCAAGTGATCAATTGCTTTTATGTATAACTGCAAATAAAAGTGAAATATTCATTGAAATATGCAATTACCAACTGTACAAAATATCTTTATTGAATGACACTATAATAATATAGAAGCATAACATAACAATAGTGGATAAAGCACAAAGCAGGAGAAGCCAAAAGTGCAAAAAGAATATAGTTGCAAAGAATAACACGGGAAAATAGGCTTGATGCATGACTATAACTATAAACTAGTAAATTTTCTATATTTAAGTAGAATAATTTTCTTGTAGGAAGAATACACCGTGATTATATATAGAATAGGAATAAAAAAATAGAGTGAACTTACAAATTTAGACCATAGCATGTTACAAACTTGATCTCTATGTATTGACGCATGTAGCAAATGGTCTGAGAAACGACTGCCACCTGAGAAGAACAAGGCACCTATCGATCTTAATAATAGATAGAAAATATGTATAAAAATGCATTCCAATTTCCAACACTCAACTTTAACACTAGTTTTAGACAACGCATGTGAAATACTATGAACAATTTCATCTATCCACATAAACATTTGCAGTGAAGACATGCGTATAGCAACAAAACATTAGTAATGCATAAGCCTATCACATTTTTCCTATTAGTGCATACACTAATATTCTCCATTGAATGTTGTGTATTAGAATGGTGCATCAACAACTCCATCGGTAAAATATATATATCGCTATGCTAATGTTTTGGGGATTAATTTATTAAAAGCAAATTATTGATTTTTTTTGTAATTTTGTCATTGGCTACTGGTATTTTCGTCGTGGTTTTGTCATTTTATAATTTATTTAATTATTGTGACGAACTTTGCTATTGGAAATATTTCATGATTTTTTTGGTCTAGTTGTGTCTTCACACCCACTGTTTCTGGCGATGTGTGGTGTTTTAAGGAGTACATTTACATTTACTATTTGTAAATTTTCATTTATTATGAGTAAACTAAAGTGCAGACGTCGTTAGTGACTTATGGTGTGAAGTTTTAAGTCTGTCGAGCAAAGTATTATTTGTGTTTTTTATTCATTTGCTTAGATTACATGCATGATGCACATGCATCAAAACATCATGGTAAATCAAACATATCTTGAACAAATAGACATCCTTCAATGTCTATCACTGTTTCATGAATGCACAATTGATTTGGATTGGAAAAATACAAAATGATGACCAAAATATCAAAAGCCAATGATGAAATTGCAAAAACATAGATTGATCCATAAGAACACTGATTGATAAGGAACAACAGAGATTAAACGATTGCAAAAATGTAAAAAATGATTGGGAGGGTGAAATCTTTGTCTATTGAGAGGATTTATGTCTATTGTATTGGAAGCGAAAAATGAGCCATTTGTAAGTTCCTATATCTTTTACAATGTCATTTTTATAGTTTTTTACATCTCTACATTTTATGGGTTAATGTCTATTGTTTGTTGATTTGCAATAAAGACTAGAAGTAATATTTTCTCTACATGCTTGCATGCCAAGTGCATTTCAGTCTATTAAATGAAAATGAAAATTAGGCCTAGGTGAGTACAAAATGTCTCCATATGAAATCATTTCACCAATTGGCAATGTTTTATTTCTAATTCAAATATTTCATACCTTTCTCATGTTCTTTGATATAGTCGTGTCCTAGCACCAAATGTTCCTCTGAATGTGTGGTGTTTTAACAAGGACATTTAGCATTTCCCAATCACTAATTTTTATTTATTGTCAGTGGATTGAACTACAGTCAACATTAATGGATTATGTTGTCAAGTTTTAAGACTGTTGAGCAAAGGATTATTTGCATCATCTAATCATTTCCACAAAATATTTAATGACAATGAAATTTGTCATAAAAGAAGGCATTTGTAATTTCCTATATCTTTTACATTGTCTAATAATTTTCTCGGATTTTTTGATGAGAGTGAAACATGTTTCTCTTTAGTTTAAAAGTTGTTATATCTTTTACACTGTCATTTCATTTTATTTTTTTATCTCCCTCTAATGGATTAATCTCTATTGATCCTTATCGTTGCATGCTTTTATCAGTCAATGCATGTTGTCCATTTAAAGACCTCACACCATAATTCATAATTGTTTATCTCTCTGTTGACCACCATTAACAATGCAACTAATCTATTGTTTGCTACGCATGCATACCAACCACAATTCAGTGTATGAAATGACAATTAGATCAAGATAAATGCACAATCTGTCAATGTAAAATCTTTAATATTTCATCAATATGCAATGTTTTTCATTGGGAACATCTAATTCTTCTTTCATATTAGATTCATAATATTCTATCTTTTCTCTTCATTTCATTCATTAGGAATGCAACTAATACTTTCTCTGCATGCATGCGCATGAACTGCATTTTAATTTATTAAATGAAAATGAAAATCGGGTCTAAATAAAAGCAAAATGTCTCAATATAAAATAATCTCATCAATTGATAATGTTTTTGTCTATTATTTGTTGCTCTATGCATTTCGTGGGTTAATGTTTATTCTTTGCTATGTATGATTGAGCTTTAATGGGTTAGTCTATGTTGTTGAGTTAAAGACTTAACACCATAATTCATTAACGTTGACTTCTCTGTTGGCCATGATTAAGAATGGAAGTAAGCGTTTCTCTACACACATGCATGCCAGCTACAGTTCAATCTATTAAATGAAAATGATAATTGTTCCTATTGGAAATATAGTTGTGTGTTTGTATGAGGCCAGGGATTTTCTTAGAGATATTAAGCCATAAAAACACTCAACAATAGCAAAGAACAAAAATAGATGTGTGTCTAATGGAAGCTAAAAAGGAGGATTTGTAAGTTGCTATATCTTTTACACTGTCATTTTATATTTTATTTATATGTCCTTGCAACAATTTTTATGGCTTAATCTATACTGCTTAGTTAAAGACTTAACACCATAATCCATTAATGTCAAGTCATGTGCCAGTGATCATTGAAAATGGAATTAATCTTTTCTTTGTCAAACATGCATGTCAATTGCACTTAAATCTATCAAACGAAAATTAGTTTTAAATAACTAAGAAATCTATCAATGTAAAATATGTGTCTATTGAGACGATTTATAACTATCTTATTTGTATGTATAGTGTAACAAATATATTTGCATCATTTTAAAGCATTTGTGTTGTTTTAACCATGTTTTGGGTGCCACAAAGATTTTTCATAATTTGCTCATTGTGTTTTGAACTATTATTGGTGTGAAGATCAATGTTTTTTGCATGTTATTGCCTATCAATGCATTTGATGTTAATCATGGCACTAAAATTTATCCTATAGTTTTTGGCATTATTTTATTAAAAGGGAGTTTGGGCTATTTTTTTGCAAATTTTCCATTCAATCCAGATTAATTGTACGTCCATGAAACATGAAAAGTCATTGAAAGATGTCTACCCGTTCAAGATAGACCTAATGCTCTATCTATTTCTTGATCCATGGACATCATGCACATGTTCAAGAAATCATTGTCGATATCTTTGGTAGGTAAGTCACATTGTTCATAGTAGTTAGCATGTCTAATTGGAAATTGGAATGCATGCTTACATAGATTTTATTTACTATTAAGATTGATAAGTGCCTTGATAATAGAAGCAATAGCTTATTGCTATAAGGCAATCAACAGATGTAGCTAGCAAACTCAAAAATCACTTCAAGCAAATATGATTTTGATGCTCGTGATTCTAGCTACCTATTTGAGACTCAGTTTTATAACATTTGAAGAAGCAACATCAGTGGCCATCTAAGAGTTGCCAGCCACTCATTGATAGCCAACCAAGATTAAAATAAAAGTTGAAAGAGTCTCTACTGCACTTCACATAGATCATGTCATCAAATTCATTAGATAACATCTAACAAGGACATGTCTATAACACATAATAAATATGAATGTGTTCAAATCATAGGATATGATCCCAAATAAAGTTGAATTGTAATCTAATACTAAATCCATGCTTTCAAAAAAGGCACAAAGCCTCATTAGATAGACTATAGATTTGTAATACTATATTCATAATCTTGTAAAAAGCATAAGAAGACTAAATGAGCAAAAATGGAAAAAGACATTGCATTGTTCATTGTAGCTTTAATCTTACTGTAGACACTTCACATGATTCAGGGAACATTTAAAATTAATATATAAGATGAAATTATTAAAATTTTACTCACATGTTACTTGAACTTTTTAATGCTTATTTGTACCTCCTCATTACCGAACATTATCATAGATGTAAATTCCTATGCAATTTCAGTTCCTCTATCCATGATTAGCTTCAAAACTGGATCAAACATAAGGTCACAAACATATACTACAATGCATTAAGTAGAAGTGTTAAGCTTGTAAAAGGAAATGACATTGCAATTTACTAGAGGACAATTTATCATGCTTATCAACCATAGTGTGCAAATAATAGTTAGATATCTTATCAATATCTTTAACTAGCAATACTTATTTTTATCCTAAAATTAAGAAATTCTAAAGCCATGTGAGGTTCTGATTTATTTTTGAACCAGAACAAGACATAAATCAAAGATACAATAACTTAGCCTATGTAAATGTGTACTTTACATACTTAGTGTCAATGTAATTGTTAAAGCTATTAGAACAGTCATTGTGCAATAAATATTATGTTCTCTTTCTTACACATCTCATGCCATAGTATTCACAAATGCATAAACTGGTTCAAAGCATACCTATTCACATTGTTGTAGTAGTATATTGTGTTGGGTGAAAATTATGTAATCAGCTTTTCGATAGATTACACAACTTGGACTTCAGCCACAGCTATGTGAGATGTGAATCTCTCCTCTCGGAAAGGGGAGGCACCCTTCTTATTGCTAACAGAAGCGATATTAAAACAAACAAGTAATTACAAAATGTACACAAAACTTACGGAGTGGGGGGGGGGGTGTGCTACATTCATCCTTCTCTCTTTTTTCAGAGAAGATGTTTACAATGCTTCATCGTTGGGAGTTCACAATTCTTGATAACCTTAAACTAACAACTAGCAGTAATACCAATATCTCTATCTCGTCAAAGCAAAGCGTAGAGATACCAAAAGTGATTAATAATAAACAAATAAAGTAAAAAGGGAAAGCTCACGAAGGCACAAAGTCGTTCCGTAGCTTTTTCAATGTTGGATCTGTGCAGATGTATCGTTTGTCACGTTAGAAGCACAAAGTATTCTTAGACATAGCAATTCCTCGAACAACATGAACGATTACAAGCACAAAGTCTTGTAGATCATCCAACAAAAGTATCCAAGAGCATGAACGATTACAAGCACAAAGTCTTGTAGATCATTCAACAATAGTATCCAAGAGCATGAACGATTACAAGCACAAAGTCTTGTAGATCATTCAACCAAATGATAAACATAAATACAAATGCAATCTAAATAATAAATGTAACACAAATTTTACATAAACTACTTAGAGTCCTTCAGATTCTTCAAGCTAATCACCACCAAATAAGATCAACTCACAAAAGTATCAAATCCAACGCAAAGTTTGGCTTGCAATCCTCTTCTTTATTAATCGAATTTCATTCACAAAGCATGAACGCAAAGTTTCATAAATTTGCTTCAAAAAGGGCAGCACTCTGTTGCAAAACACTAAAGGATAATTTACAATGAAAATCCCTCACATTATATAGAAAGAGGGATGAGCAAAAGAAGGAAATAGATTGAGGAAATCATGGAAAGTTAGGTGAGCGATTTTAGAAGATCTTACCTAACTTTGACCAAAGTCAAAGTGTAATTTGTTTTCAAAATATTACATCTTCGAGCTTGGTGTAATTACAATTTACAAAAAAGACATTCAAAAATGTTGAGAAATATTTACAAGATGCATAATGGGATGCACCGGAAATGTCTAACACTGGAGAATAGGGGGCTGCTTCATGTTTTTTTGCATTGGGCATGGAAGTCTTCAAATTTCCTCCTAGTCTCCTGCACGAACTTCTCATCTGGACCAATGGTGTAATCCACAATGGTGTGAATTCTCGTGATCAATCTCATGGCAGATGAGTGAACCTTCTTGCACCTGTCAAGATGCGTCTTCAGGTTGTCCAATGTAAGCCTTGTATCACAAATGATGTTCAGCGAAGCTTTTGAGAAGTTTGAACTGTCAATCAAATTCATGATGGCTTCCTTGAAGATTTGGGATATTTCTGTGGCTGATAGGAAGATACGATTTTCCTCAAGAAGTTGACCAGGTAACTCTTTGATACCTTTTTCAAGAATGGCATGATGCCCGTCGACATCTTCCTGTACTTGGTGGAGATCTTCCGTAAGAGATTGAACCACTTGAATTCTGTGTTTCAAGGATTCTCTTACCTCAACGAACTTTTATTTGTCAGGAATTACCCCAACCTCCACCAATTTACTGAGCTTTACTTGTTTCATTTTCGACCATGACAATAGGCATTTTTCCATGTCTCTGCGCTCCTGGGAAAGTACACTTTTCTCTTTATCAAGCTTTGTAGTGAGCTTGGCCAACAAGGTAGTTTTCTTGTCCGTAGCCAATATAATCTAAGATCCGTGTTCAATGATCTTCTCAACAAAATCATATAACACCCTGCCTTTGGAGGCAAATTTCTCAACTTTCTTGACAGTTGGGTCTTCAATACTTACCACTGTCAGCGGTTGTGCATTACTTGGAGAACCTGCAAGTCTCTTTACAACAGTGGCATAATGCTCTACCCTCTGTTTGTACATGTTACGAGCTTGCTCTACTTTATCCAGCCTTCCAGCCAAGATATCCAAAGTGACTTGCGCATCGGCTTTTGCACTTTCATTGGTAACCTTGCCAAGCTGGACCTTTGTTACCGTGTAGTCTTCAATATTGACATCACCTTCTTCATTTGGTGGTATGCCAATTTCAACATACTTGTGTTCAGACTTATCAACGTTTAGCCTTGAGTATACCTTTGCCTTTTTCTTCCCTTTGGCTTTTGGAAGGACTATCTCTTCGAGGTCGAGCTCCTCTGGAGAAATCATTTGCTTTTTACGCTTCGACACTTGAGATATTAGCCAAGGAGGAAGAAAAGAAGTGTGAACTTCTGGATTTACTGTCAATTCAGTCACCATTGCTACTTCTGAAGTTATTGTCACATCTGAACTTACCATAGGTATCGTGACAATTGGAGAAGTGTCTGTCATCATCGCTCCTGTAGTTTACATTGAGCTGATCATTTGACTCATTCATGAAACGATTGAATTCATTTTCAAAAGTGATATCATAAGTTGGCGAGGACAAACTAGGATGAATGGAGGGCTTGACAGTATATCAATCGTATGGATGCTTGTCACTAAAGAGTATATAGGTTGATGCTGCATGGATAGGAGATATCTGGCTGGGTTGCATGTGGTAGGAATAGGTGACGAGGGAACAGGGAGGTGGAGGACTTCTTGAATTTGGAGGGGTATGAGGAACATTTGAAGTCACAGGTGATGATGTTCTGGAATTTCCTCAACTACATTCTTAGGAGGAGAGTTCTTTCTTGATCGTGCCCATTTCAGGTGATCACCCTCTCTTCTCTCTCCGATACGCTGCTTTCAGATCCTTCTTCAGAATCATCAGTCTCTCCCCTTTGAAACCTCTTTTTGCATCAAGTCTGCTTGAATCTTCATCTTCAGCGGATTGGTCACTTGAAGTTCTTCTTCATCGGAATCTATCTCCTCTAGAATAGGCTTTTTACCTTTAGAGCGAGATGGATTAGATTCCGTGATTACCGTCTCTGGGATGGACTGAGTATCCTTCTTGCCAACAGTGAACTTGATCCTAGGACCTCTTCGTGAAGAAGTGGGAACGGCCGCTGATTTATTTTTGTCGCGGAGTTCTTGCTGTTGGCGAGCTTCTGCTTCGGATTCCTCTCCTTCTGAGTCTGTTCTGAAACTTTTCATTGCATAACCATGTTTATGTAACCATTCTTTGTGTTGGCTAGGATTGGCCTCAACCTTTCTCTCATGCTGGTAACTTCTTTCCTAGACCATTGTATTGCAGGTAACGGCCTTTTAGCAATGCCTTGCTCATCATAGACAGCATTCATGATATCACCTGGATCTTCAAAATCCTCTGGTAGGTCAGCAATACCAAGATCTCTGATCTGTTGAACCGTCAATCTGCAATAGTCCATTTTGTGAATGGCTTCTTCATCTCTGCAATCAACCCAGATGTCCTCAAAACGGTACCTGTGAAGGTGACCCTTTTGCAAAAAATTTCTGACATCTCGATAATCAAAATCAAACCTATACCTGTGGGTTTGATGGTCATGATCTGCATTCAGCATAAACAGACTTAGCTTTTGAGCAATTTGGATAGTATATCGGTCGATGGTCAGTGGGAACTTGAATCCACGCTTGTGGTTGCTTCTTAGTTCTTTTTGCATGACATCAGCTGTCGCATGTTTCCACGAGACACTTATACGAGAGGATAACATGGTAGCATGTAGGGACAACCATGTGCGACCTACTCTCAAGTAAGTAAGCGTTGGGAATTGAAGAAATATGCATCCAACTTTACTTACCACCTTATAAGCCTCATCAGATACTCTTCTTCTTTCTAGAGCTGGATCAAAATTGAAGAGCAAAGGTGCAAAGAAAGCATCAGTGACCCGTCTGAAGTGATGAAAACTTTCCTTTAGCTCCAATTGATAGAAATATCTGTACACAGGTACCATCATCCGATTCCCTTTTGTAGATAGACCTGGGAATTGTCTCATTACAACCGCCGTGTACACCAGGTAAGAAGTCATGTAGAACTTCAATGTAGAAGGAGCATTGATCAACTGCTCGTGTATCTCATCACTGATTTGTTTGCCCCAGTCAATATGCACCTTCTACCTTCTTATGATCCTGATGTATTCATACATCCAATCGTGAAAAGTGGATGATTCCGGCAATCCTTTTACTCTGCTTAGAAATGTGATCATATCTTTGACGTCATCTTTGAAGTCACTTCGCATGAGTCCTTTTGGCCATCTAGAAACAGATGATCTAGGCTTCTTTAACCATTGAGTGTTTATCAACTATTTAGCTTTATTGGGATCAGCATCAAAGATCTCCTGTGCTTTTGATATAGAAATATTAATATATTTCTCCATATGAGGGACCTTGAAGACAATATCAAAGAAATCAGGGTCGAGTCTCAGAATCTCGTGCCCGAAAGAATCAATCACACTCCTACTTTCTCTGATGTAATGAGATGCAACCTGAAGAAAAAACTATATATTGTGCGCAGCTGTAGGAAACATTGCCACCAAATGAAGGTTGTGTACGATTGCTCTCATTGAATCAGGAATAGGCTTCATCTTTGTTTGCTTTGCGAAATCAATCAAGTCTTGATGACCGACCTTCGTGTCTTTTATCTCTTCGACCTTGGAGAGCAGTACAGTCGGGGGATAGACACCTTGATATTTGTACTTCATCTTGCCTTATGCTTTCGAAGAAGAAGGAGGCTTAGTAGCAGTCATAAAAAAAAATTGGAACTCTGATCACTCTGACTTGATGATCTTTGAAAAGAGACTGCAATTCGTTTAGCCAGAACAAACATTAATTGTTAGGAAACATGGGAAAGCGCAAAATGAGCAATGAGGATGGGAAAGCATGGAGCGGATGACACGGCATGTAAAACGATGCACAAAGGTGGAAGAACAAGGTTCTGGAGCGCACTGGTCGAAAATGAAGCTCATTCGGAAAGGATTGGCGAAAACTTGGAAAAAGTGTAAGGGCGCCAAAATTCAGTGCCCTTACATCTTAGGAAGTTCACTTTTGATGCAAGGGAGCTAAATTTTAGCACCCTTACATTTCTTCAGAGTTAGAAAATTTGACATGTTTTAATATGTCATAGCGCTAAAATTCAGCGCTCCAGCATTCTTGCACATTTTTGGAAAAACAGATGTAAGGATGAAATGAAATGGCGCTCATGCTTGGCAATTTTTGTTTTCATGGAAAGTTTTGAAACTTGTTTAAATCCCATTACATACACATTCAAGGGTTAAATAAATTCTCTTTCACAATGATAGATCTTTTCAATGTTTGCACCAAAACGCATAGAGAGGGAGACAAAGAGAGATTTCAACACAAACACGTTGGATAGATACAAGTTCTCAAAGAACATCGCGCATAGAGGAGATGGTGAATGAAATGTGAGGGAAGAGTAAGGAAAGAATGTGTAAGGAAAGAAGACGTAGGGGTTCCATTGCACGGGGATAAGAAAAATGTGAATGGAAAAGAAAAGATGCGAAAATGCGTGGGAGAGGATGGAAAAAACGTTGAAAAGAATGCGTAGAAAAATGCATGACACATACAAAAACGCATATACTCAAACTAGAACACATAAGAATGAAAGAAGGATAAAGACAAAACAAAAATGACTTACCAGAATGAAACGCGAAGATTGTTGAAGGATAAATGGCGAAAATCTTCAAAAAACATTTTTTGCAGTTTGAGAAGCACTTCACCCAGCAAGAGAAGAGAAAAGAACATAAAAAATAAACAATGAAAATGGCGAATTCATACTTTTAAGTGAAAAGGAAAATTAAAAACCTAACTCAAGTCGAGCAATAAATTTAGGCACGAAAAGTGGCACGATTGACGAAAAACGCAAAAACATGAAGAAACGTGCCAAAGCCATAAAAAAGTTTAAGTGGCGAAGAAAAGTGTAATGGTGCTAAAATTTAGCGCTATTGCATTTTTTGGAAATTTCACTTCATGCAGGGGCGCTAAATTTTAGCGCCCTTGCACTTTTCTTACTTAGCCAAATTTGGCTTCAGGGCAGGAGCGCACTTTTTCAGTGCCACTACATTTTCCGTAATTCACTAAGTACGAACAGTGAAACTTCGTGAAGGATCTCGTCTCGAAGGTCTTCGCGAGGCGAACATGGGAGAAAGATCGAATTGACTATTTGAGGCTTAGGAACGCATTTCGAGGTTCCTTGAAAATCACTTCGTTATGCATACTTGAACTTCACGAATCCTAGGAAATAGACAAGTTTCGTAGGGGGGTTATCCGTGGAACGAGCGCTGCTAGATTTTGTGATAACATATTGATTTCTATAACGGAGATAAGATGCCAAACAATAAACACTTGGCATAGATTCCTACAATATCAATGACCACTAGAAAACACATTGTGCCATGCTCCTAAATAAAAGGGTGTTGAACATTACGCATGTATTTGACATGTGGTTATAGACAATATACACTCTGCACTAATTTTATCTAACACCCTTTGAAACTGTCTGGCATATAGTTTCTTTGTTTCAACAACTAATACTATTCAGTATTTGTTACATGCACATATGCATAGATAATAGGTTCATGCCTTCGCCCACACACACACACACACACATATGTATCTATATATGCATGTATGTATGTATGTAAGTATGTATGTATGTATCTATCTATACGCACATATATATGTATGTATATATTTTTACACACATAAATAATTATGTATGTGTACATATATATATACATACATACACATATATGTGTGTGTGTGTGTATCTATATGCATTTATTTATATGTATCTATACATATATATGTGTGTGTGTGTATCTATATGCATGTATATATATATGTATCTATATATATGTAT
>VDFB02369378.1:0-19913 GCA_007258455.2 Sequoia sempervirens
TGACACATGGAAAATACCTCCTACTTATATATATATATATATATATATATGTGTGTGTGTGTGATCAATCTTATCAGGTTTTTTTATTATTATTTTAATTGTTATGGGTCTTTGCACAATCTTAGTAGAGATATTTTAAGCAGAAGCAAACATATAAAAAAAATCTTATTTAATCTCTTTTGACTGAGTTCTTTTAAAGTTTGGTGTTTCCTTGTTTTTCTTGACTTTTTTGTTAAATTCTTTTTTCTTTTTTCTTTTCTTTTTTTGGTTTTTATTTTTATTTTTATTTTGTTATGACGGTTTTTATTAGAGGGGCATCTCCCTCTCACTATTTTAGAGATATACTAATAGGATTTGAATTTGGATCTTTGAATTGTGAGAAAGAAGTAGATATGACAATAGTGTTAGATAGCAAAAAGAAGATGAACCTTTTTAGTTGAAGATATATTGCATACATGCTAGTCTTTAAGAATTATCTAATAATTATCCTTAATGTGGAGGAATTCAAGAAAAATATTTTTCACATTTCATTCTAGAACCCTAATATGTAGATTCTTGGGTCCTCAACTTCATGTAGACAAGTTTCTTTCTTGGGCTAGGAAGAATTCAAAACTTGAGGAGAATATAAACTATGATTTTGTACAAAAGAGTATTGTAGGGGTTAATTGTGAACTTCTCAACACCCTAGGATTATGTACAAGAAAAAATAACTTCCACAAGAGAGAAATGGAAAAAATATCATGCTATGATTATGGATGCAAGATTGCCAAATTGAATATATGATGTGCATATGATGCCTTGCTTATAAAGGAAAATTATAAGATAGGATTAGACAAGATCTTGACATGTGTCTTAATCATGTACAATGAGACAACTACTTCAACAAATATTAAATGACCTAGAACACAAGCATTAAATGTCAAAGATAAAATAATATCTAGTGACAACTAACACTATCTAAAAAATTTCCCTCCTAAGATCTCAGTGGACTTAACATGTAAATAGGACCTACTAATAACTAGATAGGTAAAACACCTATTTACACCAAGTATTTCATAGCTATTTTGTAAATAAGTATGATAGAAACGTTTTTTTTCGGGAGATCCATATTTCCTTCAAAATGCATGGTTGTTCATGAAGCACTAACATAGTGGTTTTAAATATTTAGAGGATTTCCCTACAACAATACTATTTGGATATGTAAGTATGTGCTTCCTTAGGATTTTTGGTCTCCCTATGTCTTTGAGATGATTGTCAATTACTTATGGGTGGTCATTAGTATTTCTACACCTTACCATGGGCATGACCAATCTTTCTATGTCATAATTTACATGGAATTAAATCTCACTTCTCCCCTTCCAAAGAGTATTAGGTCTAATTAGTTAGAAATTTTAAATGGTTTTAAGCTCTAGCTTATGAAATTTTATCTTTACATATAGAAGTTTCCATAATATGGTCATCTCATGTGAGAATGTCTCATTTTTAAGAAAAAATTCTTGTACTAAAAAACAAAGTCAAAGAGATAAAGGATGAAGAAGGCTTCATCTTATTGAAGAAGAAGAAAATAGTCAAAAATAAAAACTCAAAATTTATAAATAACAAGAAGATTGTAGGATTATCTTTAATTTTTGCAAAGAGATGGTTTTATTAAGACTTAGTTTCATTTTAATGAGGAGATAAAATTTCAAGAAATGATAGAGGACTATAAGTTCAAAGTAGATTTAGAACAAATTTTCAAGGAGCAAGGGAAAACAAATAAATCCCTAACATACAATCGAAGGGAAATGATCTCCACTAATTTACCTTCACAATCAAAAGAATAAAGATTATCCTCAAGCAACTCAAGAATATTTGGAAGGTTTAAGCTCAAAGTAGGAAAATTTAGGAAAATCAAGCTCTCATAGATGTCTGGTAAAATGGAAGGGAGATGTTGGGAACAATAAGGTGGGAAGAACTAATAGGTTTTTTTTTAACAAATTGAGACTTTGGTGGATATTACAATGGGGAATTGATTCTAATTAGAAGTTATCTTGGTGGGAACTAGTAAATCCAAGATTGAGAAAAGGGGACTTAACTCCTCCTCCAAGAATATTTTTCTTTGGAGACTCTTGTCCAAGAAGTATAATTTAGATATTGCTTTCTAGCAAGAAACAATGATGACTAATATGGATATTTTCAAAACTCTCTCTATCCCTCCAAGGAAATTGGATATTGTAGAAAATGAGGCTAAACATTTCATTGGTAGGCTTCCTATAATGTGAAACCTATGGAGGTTTTCATTAGTGAGATCTTTTTTAATACTTTTGGATGGTTTTTAATGTTAGTGGCCTATCTTCTAAATTTATTTTTTCTCTTGTTGATGTTAATGACCCTTAATCTATTCAAGAAATAGAACAATGTCAGTCTTAAATATTTTCTATTATAAAAATTAATCCTAGGGTTGGGTCTCTTATGGATGGTAAATTTAATGTCAAAATTGGTTCCTCTAAGAAGGGAGGGGGATCTCATCATTAGAGAGATAATCATAATTAATTGTTTATTAAGATTTTTGCATTTGTAGAGGTTGGTTCACATGGTTAAATACAAGGAAAGGGGAGGATAATATCTTAGCTAGATTAGATATATTTTTGGGACCTCTACTTCATTATTGCATGTTAATACTATTGTTATTTTTGATGTTCTATCTAAGATAGATTTTTTATTATTTACCAATATTATCAACCTTTGATAATTCCTTTTAGATTTGAAAATGTGGTTGGAACATAAGCAATTGGATAGGGTTATTTTTTATATTTTGGAGACGCCCTCATTTCTCTTTTAGTAGTTAAAATTTATAGTTTTTAGAAAAGCTCAAATATTTGAAGTTTTTTTTTAAGTTTTGGAACAAATCAATGCCCAAAAATCTCGTACATAGAAAAAAATGAAAATAGAATGGTTGAAATAGAAATTGAATATCAAGTAGGCTTGGTTTTTGAGTCCTTGAAAGATCAAGAAAAAGAGGTGGCGTATTAGATTGAGGAAATCTATAGATGTGAGGAAGTATTCTAGAAACATAAATCCAAAATAAAATGGCTTAATGAGGTGACTATAATACTAAATCCCACATCTATAGAAAAATGAGGAGACAAAGAAACTCTATATTCAAGTTTGAATTCAAAGGAGGACAAGTCATTGATGATCTTGAGATCATTAAGGGTTGTTTGGTTTCCTTCTAGAACAATATGTCAACTGAAGAAGAAGTGGATAGGGGAGAAAACAAATCATTGCTCCTTGACTCAATTGTTGCAAGTATGAGTAGTTGGTTTTTTCATTGATGTCAACAAGCCTGTGTTGTCATTGGTGTCAACTGTATGAGAAGAAGATTGTTGCTAGAACATGTGTTTTCTATGATGATTAATTCTTTGATTAGTTGCATTATGTTGTCATTAGTAAGCTATTGGTGTCAACCTCTAGTATTAATTTGATAAGCTTTTTTCTATGGTTGAGGAAGTGATGGAGACAATGAGGATGTGTTCATGGTGCTTGGATTCCAAGTACTTTCAAGAAAATTTGCTAAAAAGAGGAAATGGTGAGTTGCAGTGTGTTTTGAGTTGAAGAGTAGTGTTCTGGTGTTGCTCCACATTTCTTCCAGGTTGAAGATCTACCTATGCATTTTGGATATGTTCATCAGAGGTGTTCAAAGGTGTTGTATTCAGAATTTAGTGTGTTGGATCATTATGCAGAAGAAGTTGTGTTCACCAATGTGTGGACGGTGTATTGCAGAGGTGTCTGGGATAAAAAAAATTTCTCCGAATTTCTCCACAGTTTGGTTTTAGGTCTTTCAAATCTAAAGGCGTGTTAATAGTGTTGGTTTCTTTCTTCAGTCAAATTTTTTTGAGCTTTGGTGCTTTGAAAGTTAGTCTCTTAAGTTGCAATGTTTAGCAGAATTGTCTAAGTGTACTGAGTGTGTACATTCTTCAAGTAAAATTTGTTGCAAAGTAGTTTGTTGAATTTCAGAGTAATTGTGGAATATTCTAGATAGTGTTTAGGTGACATTTGTTGTCCGCGAGCTATTGTTGAATCAAAGGAAGCATGTACTTAAAATTTTAATGGTTTTTACAAGGGTAATGGTTGACCTTGGTGTTTACACTAATTATAGTGGATGTTTATTGGTTATAGAAGTGTGTTATAGTGTGGTGTCATAGATTTGAATCCTAGATAAGGAGTGGTTTGGTCCGCCTTCACTTCTATCTACCATGGAAGTGTTTTGGTGTCGACCTAATTTGAATTTGCACAGTCGAGGTGCATAGCCAACCTTGGAGAATATTCTCAAGGTTGAAGATGATATAAATATGAGTTGAGTTGTTGAGGGATGTGAAAATAGGAATGTATGATGTGAATGATACAAAGTGCAAAGAATTAGAGTGTGAATTTGAGAAGTGCAGTGTGATCTTTCATGTGTTAGATTGTTGGATATTAGTGAGTAGAAGGTGTCTACAATTCTTCAATCATGTTGCAAAGGTGTTAATGATATTGTGGTGGATCTATTTGTTGCATTTAGATGGATTTCTCTATGTAACATTCTTCTCTATCTTCTTTTCTATTCTGGCAGTGAGCCTAAGTTTCTTCTTTGGGAAGTGAGCCCTCCGACAGTGAGCCCTATTGTATTTGGTATTGATATTACTTTATATTTTGAGCTAATCCTCATCCTAGTTTTTCCCATCTTTTGTTTTCCACATAAATATGGTTTTCTTATGTGCATGGTGTTGATTTGTTTCAAAAAAAATATTTTCCTTTCATGTTAAATCGTCATAACAGATCAAGGGTTAAATAAGTTAATGTGGATCTGAATGTGTGAGGGTTTTGAAGATTTGAGGTACAACTAATTCACACCCCCTCTCTTAGTTGTTTTGTGCATTCAATAATTGGTATCAGATCAAGGTTCCTTCCAAAAGAAAGCTTAATCGCTTGAGGTAGATCTGGGATGGAACACAAGAAAGAGGTCCTTATATTCAATGGAACAGATTATGCATTTTGGAAGTCAAGGATGGATGGTTTCCTAGTTTATCTTGGATATGATGTTTGGAAGTTTATTAAGACTAGTTACACTAAACCTATAGATCATCCAAGTATTTTTGACGAGATCAAAGCCTATGAAAGAAATGGTAAAGCAAGGTATGCTCTCTTAAATAGTCTTACAAATTTTGAATAGGTGAAAGTTAGTCTAAAAACCGCTAAACAAATTTGGGAAAAGTTAGAAAGCATTTATGAAGGAGATGATAAGGTCAAAGAAGCTCAGATGTAGAATCTAAAGATCATGTTTGAGAAATTGAGGATGTCTGAAGAAGAAAATTTTACAAGCTATATAGAGGGTAGATGAAGTTGTCACGCATCATCAAAGGCCTTGTGGAGAACTCAAAGAACCAAAAGTGGTAAAGAAAATTCTCAAAACTCTTCCTAAATCTTATAGTCATAAAGTTTCGCTATTGAGGAATTTACAAATCTAAATCACTATACCGAGATTAGTTGTATGGTTCTTTAAGCGCTTTTGAGATGAGAGAATTTGTAAGAAAATAGTGGTGCAAAAGTTGAGACTACTTTTAAGGTTGGGAAATCAAGGAGATCAAAGGAATCAAATTAGGAGGATCTTGATGATATGGAAGCTAACTTTGTAAGAAGAATGAAGAAGGGTACTAGTAAGTACAATGGTAAGTTTCCTTTCAAATGTTTCAGTTGTGGAAAGATAGGTCACTATGCTTCAAGATGTCCAAATAGAGTTTTGAATAACAAAAATAAGGAGAACAAAGGTAAGATGATTAAGAAAATTTATTATGTTAGAGAAGATGAAGTATTTCTAATGATGAATCTAATTATGATGATGATGATGAATTCTTGTTCATGGCTTTAAAATATGAATCTATTTTTCTAATTTAAGAGATGTGTGAAGGAAAGCCCTCAAGACAAAGAATAATACTAAAGGTACTTTGGTATCTATTTTCATACTAGAAAAGAAAAGAACTATTGGATCATTGACAGTGGATGCTCTAATCATATGACCGGACAAGAGTAAGTTTGTTAAACTTGAAAATATGATGGAGGATGTGTTAGATTTGGTGATGATACATCTACGAGATATATATGAAAAGGTTTTATCATTTTTATGGCAAGCATAATAATTGATGATGTTTACTATGTTAAGGTTTTAAGGCATAACCTCTTGAGTGTTGGACAAATGTGTATCAAAGGATACAATATTATGTTTCAGGATGATGGATGTGAGATCAGAAAAGGATCTGGAACTATGGTTGTTGTTGGAAAAAGGACAAATGGAAATGTTTATCAGCTTAATGGTGTTGATGGTCATTGTTTTATGACTTAGATTAATGAAACCTGGTTATGGAATAGAAGGATGTGTCACATTAATTTTGATAACTTAGTGAGAGTCAGTTCAGCTCAATTTGTAAGAGATCTGCCAAAGATTATAAATCCTATCAATGTTGTCTCCAAATGATGTAAAATTGGAAAGCAAGCAATAAGAAGCTTCAAAGTCAAAGAACAATCTTCTACCAAACTATTGGAATTAGTACATATAGATCTATGTGGTCCTACAAGAGTAGGAAGTCTTCAAGGTGATAGGTATTTCATACTATTGATTGATGATTATTCTAGAATGACATGGGTTACTTTTCTTAAAGAAAAATCAGAAGCTCT
The DNA here is from genome assembly GCA_007258455.2 of Sequoia sempervirens. Taxonomy (NCBI): domain Eukaryota; kingdom Viridiplantae; phylum Streptophyta; class Pinopsida; order Cupressales; family Cupressaceae; genus Sequoia; species Sequoia sempervirens. Next base: position 6,691 of record VDFB02369378.1, read on the forward strand.
AGAGACAAGTTTAAATCATTCAAAGTTATGGTTGAGAATGAAATGGATATGAAAATTAAATGTTTGAGGTCTGACAGAGGTGGAGAGTCACTTACAATGAGTTCAATATCTTTTGTGAGAATCATGGCATAAAGAGGCACTTGTCTACCCCTAGGACTCCTCACCGAATTGGAGTAGTTGAAGAAAGAATGGGACTGTTCAAGAAGCTACAAGAACAATGATAAAAGAGGAAAATCTACCAAAATTCTACTAGAGAGAAGCAATTCATACTGCTATTTATATACTTAACAAAGTTCAAGCAAGAGAAAATAGCACAAAGACTCCCTATGAGCTATGGTATGGAAGGATTCCTACTATCAAGTACTTCAGAGTATTTGGAAGTAAATGTTACATTAGAAGAGATGAAGATAACTTAGGAAATTTTGATGCAAGGTTTGATGAAGGTGTCTTCCTTAGATACTCTACTAAGAGCAAAGCCTACTGATGCTACAACAAGAGATTGAGAAATATTTTTGAAAGTGTAAGTGTCAAGGTTGATGAAGATTTACATACGAATTCAATAATGATAGATGGATATGAATCAGATGAGTCTTCTTGCAGAGAAGAAGAAAAAGAAAGAGAAGTGCAGATTGAAGAGGAAAAAACTCCAGAAAAGACTCCTAAAACTCCTAAGTATGTGCAAAAGAATCATTTTGAAGATCGAATCATTGGAGATAAGAGAAAAGGTGTACTGACAAGAAGGAAAGTTACTAAAGAATAGGTAAATTTATATTTACTTTCTGAAGTTGAACCTAAAACAGTGATAGAGGCATGCAAATATGAACATTGGATCAAGGCTATGGAAGAAGAATTATTGAGAAGAATCAAAATTGGGAACTTATCCCAAGACCAGCAAACAAAAATGTAATTGGAACCAAGTGGGTATTTAGAAACAAACTAAATGGGAATGGAGAAGTAGTAAGGAACAAGGAAAGGCTTGTGTGTAAAGGCTACTCACAAGTTGAAGGAATAGATTTCAAGGAGATATTTTCTTTGGTAGCAAGAATGGAAGCTATCAGGATGTTTTTAGCTTTTGCAACATATAAGGATTTCAAATTTTATTAGATGTATGTGAAATATGCTTTCTTGAATGGAGAATTAGAAGAAGAGGTATATATAGAACAACCGGAAGGATTTCAGTTATCAGACAAACCAGATATGGTATATAGATTTAAGAAGGCATTATATGGATTGAAGCAAGCTCCTAGAGCTTGGTATGCAAGGTTGGACATGTATTTTATATATAGCAAGGATTCAATAAAGGTGTCGCAAATAGCAATCTTTACTTTAAAGTTGAAAAAGATCATATCTTGATTGTGGTTGTATATGTTGATGACATAATCTTTGGAGGTAATGACTTAAGCTATGTGTAAGAAGTTTGCAAAAAGAATTTGAAATATCCATGTTTGGGGAGATGAATTTCTTCCTTGGACTACAAATAAATTAGACAGGCAAAGGAATTTTCATTTCTCAATCAAAGTATGTCAAGTAAATGTTGAAGAAGTTTGGAATGGAATATTCCAAACTAGTATGTACTCCTATGGTTACTAGTTCCAAGATTCAAGCAAGAATGATGAATATCCTAAGACTAATCAAAGCAAGTATAGATCAATGATTAGTGGACTACTATATATCTAACTACTACTAGATCAGATATCATGCATGCATTTTGTTTTGTGGCTAGATTTCAAGAAGATCCTAGAGAGTCACATGTTGCAGTAATGAAGAGGATATTCAGATACTTGAAGGGCACTCCAAATCATGGCTTGTGGTATCCAAAGGATATTGATTTTACTCTGAGTGCTTACACAGATGTAGATTGGGTTGGTTGTGTGGATGATAGGAAAATTACAAGTGGTGGTGTATTCTTTCTTGGATGTAGATTGGTGTCATGGCTAAGCAAGAAACAAGATTCAATTTATTTATCTACTACAGAGGAACAATACATTGCAATAGCATCTTGTTGCACACAAGTGTTGTGGATGAGGAAAAAATTGAAGGATATTAGGGTGGTATATGATGAACCAATTTCTTTCTTTTGTGACAATACAAGTGCTATTAATATTTCAAAGAATCTAGTAATGCATTCAAGGACAAAACATATCTCAATTCGATATCACTTTCTGAGAGAGAAGGTTGTAGAGAATGAAATTAAGCTTGAATGTGTGCCCAAAGGATTAGGTTGTTGATATATTCACTAAGGCTCTTCCTAAGGATACATTTGAGTATCTCTAGGAGAATTTGGGGGTTATTATCCCTCCTTTGAACTAGATGCATAAGGATATGTATCAGTCTAGTGGATTTCAAGATTCATTCTTTGGTCTAGACTTATGTTAGTGCCTACCTCTCAAGGGCAGTAGGTAGTAACATTGTTGGTTGTTGCAGTCAAGGGGAGTGTGTGTTGTCATTATGTAGTGGTTTTCTAATTGCTGCAATATGGTGTGTGCTCCTAAGGGGAATATACTGAGCAGTATAGAAATAGAAGTTGCAGAGAAGTTTTTAGAAGGTTGATTGATGTTAAAGGAGGAACATAAGTAATGTAAATTTCTTTTGTCCTTTTCCATTGATGTCAAAGGGGGAGAGAATCATGTGAAAAATGTTATATTTTTAGTTGAGAAAGGGGGAGAGAACAATGAAGAGCATGTGAAAATGATAAGTTGAGGAGGGAGAGTGAGTAATGAGAAAAGAGAAAATGAAATAGGTATGGAGAAGAGCTATTGTCTTTGATGTTTTTTCACGTCATGTTTTTTCATCAATGAGAAAGGGGGAGATTGTTGCAAGTATGAGAAATTGGTGTTTTCATTGATGTCAAAAAACTTGTGTTGTCATTAGTGTCAACTATATGAGAAGAAGATTATTGCAAGAGCATGTGTTGTTTATGATGATTGATGCTTTGATTAGTTGCATTATGCTATCATTAGTAAGCCACTAGTGTCACACTCTAGTGTTGCTTTGATAAGCTTTTTTCTATGGTTGAGGAAGTGATGGAGATGATGAGGATGTGTTCTTAGTGCTTGGTTTCCAAGGGCTTTTGAGAAAATTTGATAAAAAAGAGGAAACAGTGAGTTGCAGTGTGTTTTGAGTTGAAGAGTAGTGTTATGGTGTTGCTCCACATGTCTTCTAGGTTGAAGATCTTCCTATGTGTTTCATATATGTTCATTAGAGGTATTTAGAGGTGTTGTATTCAAAATTTGGTGTGTTGGATCATTGTGTGGAAGAAGTTGTGTTCACTAGTGTGTGAACAGTGTATTGCAGAGGTGTCTGGGAGAAATTTTTTGCTTCATGCTTCTCCACAGTTTGGTTTCATGTCTTGTAGATCTAAAGGTATGCTAATAATGTTGGATTCTTTCTTCAGTCAAATTTGGTTGAGGGGGTGCTTCAGAAGTCAATCTCTTAAGTTGCAGTGTTTGGAAAAATTGTTTGACTGTATGGAGTGTGTACATCTTCACGTAAAAGTTGTTGCAAAGGAGTTTATTGGATTTAAGAGTAATTGTGGAATATTCTAGATAGTTTTCAGGTGAAAAAAAATTTCGTGAGTTGTTGAATCAAAGGAAGTGTTTACTTAAAATTTTAATGGTGTTTACACAAGTAATGGTCGACCTTGGTGTTTACACTAATTATGGTGGATGTTTATTGGTTGTAGAAGTGTGTTATAGGATGGTGTTATAGATTTTTTTCCCAGATAAGGAGTGGTTTGGTCCACCTTCACTTCTATCCACCACGAAATTTTTTTGGTGTTGACCTAATTTGAATTTGCATGATTGAGGTGCATAGTTGACCTTGGAGAATATTTTCAAGGTTCAAGATGATATAAATATGAGTTGAGTTGTTGAGGGATGTGAAGATAGACATGTATGATGCAAATGACATGAAATGCAGAGTATTAGAGTGCAAATTTGAGAAGTGCAGTGTGAGATTTCATGTGTTACATTGTTGGATGCAGTGAGCAAAAGGTGTATACAATTCTTTAGTCATGTTGTGAAGGTGTTGATGATATTATGGTGGATCTCTCTATTGCATTGAGATGGATTTCTTTATGTAATATTCTTCTCTATCTTCTTTTTTATTCAGGCAGTGAGCATTTCCTTCTTTGGGAAATTATCCCTCTAGTGGTGAGCCCTATTGTATTCGATATTGATATTACTTTATTTGTGAGCTAATCCTCACCATGGTTTTCCCATCTTGGGTTTTCCATGTAAATCTAGTGTTCTTATGTGCATGGTGTTGATAATATATTTCAGTTTATGTTATTTTCCTTTCATGCTAAATCATCATAACAAATCAAGGGTTAAATAAGTTAATGTGGATTTGAATGTGTATAAGGGTTTTGAAGATTTAAGGTACAACTAATTCACCCCCCTCTCAGTTGTCTTGTGCATTCAACATCCATCGCAAATATTTGAACCTTAGATAACAAATCCCTATATAGAAGATAAGTTTAGAGTAAGTAAGAGTTTCTCTTTATATCTTGCTAGAGACCATGTCACTAGGCCCAATGGCCTTATTGCTTTATTTTTCAACGATTTTTGGATCTTTTGGGTGAATATATTTTGGATTTTCTGAAAGAATATATGGATTCAAATTAATTCATAAATATATGAACTCTAGGCTTATTTCTCTTATTCCCAAGAAGAAGGATTCTCAAAAGGCTAAAGATTTTAGAGCTATATTCCTTTGCAAGACTATTTATAATAGCACATCTAAGGTAATTACTAATAGATTCAAATATCTCTTTTTTAATTATATTTATAAATAATAAGGGGCTTTCATCAAAGGTCAAAAAAATTAATGGAATCATATATTCATGAAACAAATCATTTTATTATCACTTAATTGTTGGGAATAAAGGGTAAAGTGCTACAAGATGGAACCGTGAAAATATGTTTTATAAATTTGAATTTAATTAATTTTATAATGAAATAAATTCAACCTTAATTATATAATATCATAAATAGGTTAATGAAATAAATAAATAATACAAGAAATTAGCAAACCACATGTAAACATCACAACACACATTTAAGATGGAGAAACCCTTGTGGAGAAAAACTCCACCAAGAATAGAGGAAAATTATGTATTATCTTCAAAAATAAAGATTGAAATATGACACACTTCATTTCTCCTTCCTTTGTCTTCAACCTAATAGTTCCTACGAAAATGTAATATGAAACCTCATTCCAAGGCTCCAATTTATATAAATAATGCAGCCTAGAAACCAACAAATATCTCCCACAACAAGAGGTGAACCCAAGCTCTATTGCAATAATAAAATTCATATCCCTTGGTTTCTCCTTGAAAATAGAATAATAATCAAAATTAGCACCCAAAATGACTTTCCCTCGAAAATCATTAGTCAAGTCTTTAAGAACACTAATGGATACTCCTTCCCAAGTGCCCCTACTTAAGGAGTTAATTAATATTAGTTAAAAATAATTAATTTACACTATCAATTAACCCCTTCATCCCTTATTAATGTTTTCATAAATTATAGGTGGAAAAATATTACACCAGTAACACTCTATGCACCTAGAGACACATTGACAAGGATATTGGGACAATAAATGGCATAGAATTTACAAGGTTGATGGAAACTAAATCCTCACATCATCACACTTGATATTATGCATTATAATACATCCATAGGAACAAAAAATATAATCAACTATAAGAAACGTGGCCTATTGGCTTCCTACACCAAGAGAATTCTTCCATGCTCATAAGCTTAGTAAGATAATCTACAAAATTTTCTCAAGTGTCAACCTTTTTAACCTTCCTCAAAGTAACCTATCCATTTACAATAATTTCCTAAGTAAAGTGGTACAAAACATTCGAATTATTTGTCTGAGCATGGAATATTAAATTATTTTCTAAATAGATTGTACTTTGATTAACACAATCAATTTGAATCATCTTTCAATCAAAATAAAAGATGTGCATAATCTCTATAAACAAACTGACTCCTGGAAGGCATGGGTAGCAACCATATGCTTAGCCTTAATGATGGATAAAGAAATAGTGGGCTACCTTTTAATTGTCTAACTTACCACACTATCAAACAAAGTAAAAACAGAGCAACTATGGACCTTTAACTATCCAAATCATTGGCCCAATTTCATAAAAAAAACTACATATTCAATATATTATCACACTAATAGTACCATAAGAACCAAATAATATTTATAAGTACTATACAAATATCTAAGTGCCCTCTTTACATAATTCCACTACTCTGTAACCAAGGTTAGACATAAACCTACTCAATACTCCCAATGCTTGGGAAATATCTAGCCTAGTGCAAACTATTGCATACATCAAGTTAAAAATCATTCTAGCATATGACACATTAGGAATGTCATTAAAATAATCATCACATTTAGGACACATATCTAAAGTAATCTTAGTTCCAATTGATAATAAAATTCAAACTCATTTACAATTTTGCATATTAGACCTCTGTAGAATAGTGTTCACATACCTACTCTAAGACAACCAATTTTCATGTGCCCATGATCCCTCTTGATTTCTATAACCAATGTGTATCTTGATTCCCCTATATATTTCATCTTAAATGCACCTAATGTTGGAAATAGGATTCCATTTAATTGCAATCCTAAACATTATTTATTTCATGTATCTCCTAAGTCCTTGGAAAGTGTTCACCAACACTAGGATTAGAAAGATTAATTTTGAATGAAATAATCATGTTAATTGACATTTGTAATTAATTCTAAATGATAGGAGCATGTGAGGGCATCCAAGATGAGTTCCTAAATAATAGGAGCACATGGGGTACCCACATGGAAGGTGAAACTCACCTTGAGTTAAGTTAACTATTTGGAGTAACAGATAACACTTTTGTAATGCATGTAAAGATCCTAGGAGTTAGGGATTGATGTTTACATGCATGAAGTTTAGTTTAGTTCAGTTCATATCAGTTTAGTTCAGTTTAGAATCAGTTCAGTTCAATTTAGAATTGCTTTAGTTCAGTTCAGTTCAGTTTAGTTATAGTTAGTTATCTTCAGTTAGTTTTAGTTGAATGTAGTTGACTTCAGTTAACTTGGAATGCATGACTAATGACTTGAGTTGCATGATAGATAACATGTGACTTCCTTTAGTTAATAGGGGATGACCATTCTTGCATGAATGGTGGAGAGATATGTTTCAGTTAATAAAAATGACTTGGACCACTTGGGCACCCAAGTTGGCTTCTTGGAATTAACTCCTTTGCATGCTAAGATATTTAGAAGGCTTGAGTTAAGTGGGCCCACTCTTGGGCCCCTACTTTGAGGATAAGCCTTGAAGTTATCTACGAGAATCAAGTTTCAGTTGTGACTTCAGTTTGGGATGCCCAAATGGATGAAGTACATGTTTTGGCATTGTTCTTCATGGTAGAACTCTACTTGCAAGAGATAGGTGTACCTTTTGTGAGATAGGGATTGAGCTTTGTAATTGTAACTCTTTGGAGTTTACAAAGTTGATTATTGCCTATATATCTCAAGCAAGTTGAAGAGAGTTTGTATCAGTTTTATTGTAGGTTGTGAAGAAGATTTGGTGAAGGAAAAGAAGCATTCTCAAGCAAGGATTGGAATTATTGTAATCTACTTTAGAGATTAAATAATACATTGATTCTTGGTGGTGTTTTTTTCTGAAAGGGTTTCTCCATGGTATATGTTGTGTATCTTCTAATATCTTGTCTAATTCTTCTACAACCTTTTTTCTTCATTCTACAAATGATAAAATGAATTAATCAGATAATCACCCACAAAGAATCTGTAACAAAGAATACATATTTAGATCAACAATCATAAAGTTTTACAAAGTTTTAAGCTACATAAACACCTCAATTTTCAACACCTAAAACATGAGTTTTCATCGCACTAATCATACCCTTGTTGTCACTAAAAAATAAGTCATTCACATACAAGGCAATAATTAGTATATAATCATCAATACATCTAATGTCAATATAATAATCCTCCTCACTTCTTACAAAACCTAACTTCAACCAAAATGAATCAATTTTTTGTCACTATTTATTCAGGGAGATTATTTCAAGCCATACGGAAACTATTTCACTTTACAAACCAAGTCTTCCTACCCTTTTACCTTTAAAATCCTTAGGTTGTTGCATATAAATTGTCTTCATCCTTTCTACCACCCAATTTTTTTGAGGTGTGTATGGAGTACTCTTATTCCTGATAATACCTACATGCTTGCAAAAATCATCAAACTCCTTAGAAAAATATTATCTTTCATTATTAGATCTCAAAACCTTTTATTATGCTCTAATTCTTTAAACTTAGTGACAATTTTAAATTTATGATACATAAAATAAATCTATGTGAATCTTGAAGCATAATAAATGAAGGTCAAAAAATCCATAGGACCAAGATATTCATATGAATGATTTATAATTTAATCTTTACTTTATAATTTCCTAAAGAAAAGATGATTTGTTTTATTTCCCAAACATACAATAATCTGATGCAGGAGCATCCACGATTGCTAGAAATATTGCATCAACCAAAAAGATTTAATCATTGATGTGGTCTAGTTTGAACAATGTTCTAAGAAATAATTTTATGATATTAGGCCAAAAATCATATTTTAAATTTTTGGTCTAATTTGTGTTGCAATTGATGTAGTGGGAGATAGTGTAGGAGTGCATTTTAATGCCTAAAAAAGAAAAAAGGAAAACTTGGGCGTGGGATTTTGGTATTTATCATCAATGGAAGCTCATTTAAATCTCCTCAATAGTAGCATACAAAAATTTGGGCGCCCATGTTGTGTTGGCAGTGATTTTTCACATTGGGTTCCTATTTGCTAGTGGGGAATTCTTGTTGCAACTATTCATGGATTTTCTCATGGGAGTGGTTTTAACATGTAATTTTACAATTAATATTTTATTTTATGATTTTTGGTTGGATTTTCCAGGTTGGGCGTAGCATTCTTGGGAGTTATAATTTTGGTGTCGGCAATGCATGTTGAAGGGAATACTATACAAATTAAGAGTCAGTATTCATGACTTGAATTGCGAGTTAGAGAAAGGTGGCATAGAATTTCTTCATAGGCAGATGGAAGCCATTTTTGTTACAAATCTAAAGGTGTTGTGACAACAATTGAAGACAAGAATCCATTGTTGAAGACTCGAGTAGTTGGTAGGTTGAAGATTGCAAGTTGTAGATAGTAGATTGAAGTTTACATTTGAAGGAAAAGTTGTTTTTGTTGTTGCTTATCATTTTTTTCATAAATCAAATTGTAACTTAGTTTCATTATTTTTCATAAATCCTATTGACTGTATAAATTGGTGTAATCAAATTTCCATAAGTTGTAACCAAATTTTGCAATTTGCAAATCCAATATTGAAAGCATAGTTGTGGATTTTTGCAACTAATTTGTTGTTATTGTTTGTGTGAATTTATGTAGGAGGTTTTGTGCAAACACCTCTAGCATCAATGGTATCATAGAAGGTTGTTCCTTAGTCTATAGGAAAAGTGTCGAAGAGAGGCAGTTTGCTGCAGGAGATGTGAGTTGTGGGTGTTGATAAAATTCCTCTAAGAGTAGCCCCAAGAGGTAGGGATAGAAGTGGAGGTAGAAGTGGAGGTAGAAAACCTCCTAATGAAGTTGAATTCAGAGCCCTGAGAAGGCAAGTAGAGACATTGAACACTTGAAGAGCTATGCAATGTATTTGGACATGGAAGGAGAGAACCAAAAAGTAAAGAAGAAGAATTTTCTAACACATCCAATCAATCAAGTGGTGGAAGAAATGTAGCAGTGGCAGCTACAAATGATCCTCTTATTATTTCCTTAAAAAAGAATAGGAAGAGACCTAAGATGGAATTCTCAACATTTAATGGAAGTTTGAATCTGGAGGAGCTTATAGATTGGATAAATGGCATGGAATAATTCTTTGAGTTTGAAGAGATCGAAGACCTAAAGAGAGTAATATTTGCAAAGAAAAAGTTGAAAGTACATGCAAGTATTTGGTAGAAAGAAATGCATATATTGAAAGAGGTAGGAGAGGAAAGGAGAATATCACCAAAATGGATAGAATAGTGGAAAATATGAAGAGATTATGAACTTGAGCTATTCAAGAAAATACAAAGTCTAAGACAAAGAACAAAAACTGTGAAAGAGTATACAAAATAATTCCACAAAATATTGATTAGAATGGGACATTCAAAAGCCAACACGGAGAAGGTAGCAAGATACATCAATAGACTAAAGCCAGGCATTCAAGAAGAACTAATTCTGATAAGAATTTTTAATTTGGAAGAAGCCTATCAATTTGCTTTGAAAGTTGAGGAAAAGTTGAATAAAAAAATTAAGAATAAACAAAAAGGAAAGGATAGAGCTTATGTGCAGAAAAATGAGGATGAACAACATATTAAAGACACTAAGGACACAAAGATGAAAGAGGTGAGAGTTAAAACAAGTCCCATGAGAAAAAATTTAGAGGAAGAGGAAGATCGAGTAGAGGATTCAGAAGAGGAGGCTTTCAAGGAACCTATTATTGGTGTGGAGAAGAGGGACATCGAGCATATGATTTCCCTCATAATCAAGAAAGAAAAAATAGGATTGAAAATAATGCTAGAGCTCAAAAAATTTGAATGAGGAAGATGCAAAGTCATCGCATTCTAAAGAAGCAGAAAGAGGAGAAGCACTAGTCACTAGAAGAGCCCTGATGAATGAGGGAAAGGAAACAAATCAAAGGAAAATATTGTTCTGAACAAGATGTAAGTGTGAAGGTAAAGCATGTAATGTGATTATTGATGGTGATAGTACTAACAATCTTGTTTTTGAAGAAATGGTGAATAAGTTGCAGTTGGAAAGGAGAAGGCACCCACATCGATACAAAATTGCTTGGTTGCAGGATGACCATAAATTTTTGGTGAATGAACAATTCTTGGTAAGATTTAAGATAAGTGATTATAATGATGAATTTTTGTGTGATATAATTTCTATGGATATTTGTCACTTTTTATTGGGAAGACCTTGGCAGTTTGACACAAAAGCAGTGCACAATGGGTATGCCAACACATACTCCTTGATGAAGGACGGAATCAAGAACAAGTTGAAACAATTAGTGAAAGAGGATGAGGCTGAAGATTATGATTTTCTAATGAAAGTTATAGCAATATTGATTGCATTCAAGACAGGAAGAGTGAAGGTTTTAGTGGAGAAAGAAGAGGTAAAATTAGATTTTTGTGAAAATGTTATTACTAATTTATTTAAGCATGATAAGATTAGTGTAGAAGAGGATATTGCAGCAATGAATGTATTGGTAAATGAAGGTACTAAATTTGAAAGTAAGGAAGCAAGTGAGCTATTAAATTTTGGGTTGTTTGATGATTTCTTCTTTGATATAGAGATTGGTACAAATGAAGATTTTATGACTGATAGTTTGTTGCAAGATGGAAAGGATAAATCTCTTGTTTATTTGGTGAACATTAATGTGAATGAAAAGGACAAAGAGATTGCAGCTGAAAATTATCTTTTAGAAGGCATGGAGAAAGAGGAACACAATTTTGTAACCAATATTGATGGTGAACAAGTTGTTCCAGCAGTGATGGTGAAAGAGGTAATGCATGGATTTTATTATTTTACTAAGGTAGAGGAAATGGATGCTTATGATTTTCTAGGATTTTATAGTGCATATTGGTGGGAGTTGGATTATGTGTAAAGAGGGAGAAAGAGAGGAAGAATGAAAGATGTAAGAGACATCAAATTGCAGGGAAAGGTGAGAAAGAGTGTTTAGGAAGATAAGGCAGAGAGATGGATTAAGGTGAGCATGACATTTACAAATGTTTATGAGTTTCACTCACAAAAAATTTTAATCTACCTTGGGTAGTTGATGCAAGAGCATCCACAATTGTTGGCAATCTTGCATGAACCAAAAAGATTTTATTTTTGATGTAGTTTGGTTTGAATGATTTTTTGAGAAATAATTTTATGATATTAGGCCAAAAATCATATTTGAAATGTTTAGTCTAATTTGTGTTGCAATTGATGTAGTGGGAGATAGTGTAAGAGTGCATTTTAATGCCTAAAACGGAAAAAAGGCAAACTTGGGCATGGTATTTTGGGATTTATCATTAGTGACAGCTCATTTAAATCTCCTCAATAGTAGCATGCAAAAATTTGGGCACTCATGTTGCATTGGCAGTGATTTTTCAAATTGGATTCCTATTTGTAAGGAGTGGAAAATTCTTGTTGCAATTATTCTTAGCTTTTCTCTTGGGAGTATTTTCAACATGCAATTGAACAATTAATATTTAATTTTATGGTTTTTGGTTATATTTTCCCATTTTGGGCGTAGCATTCTTGGGAGTTACAATTTTGGTGTTGGTAATGCATGTTGAAGGGAAGAATATGCAAATTAAGAGTCATTATTTATGACTTGAATTGGGAGTTAGAAAAAGGAGGTGTAGCATTTCTTCATGGGCAAATGGAATCCATTGTTGTTGTAGGTATGAAGTTGTTGTGAAAAAAATCAATTACAAGAATCCATTGTTTAAGATTGGAGCAATTGGCAGGTTGAAGATTGCAAGTTGTAAACAACATATTGAAGTTTGCATTTGAAGGAGAAGAAGTTGTTTTTTATGTTACTTATCATTTTCTATCATAAATCAGATTGTAAATAAATTTCATTGATGTTCATCAGTCCTATTGACTGTATAAATTGATGTAATCAAATTTTTAGAAGTTGTAATCAATTGTTGCAACTTGCAAATCCAATATTGAAGACATAGTTTCAGATTTTTTCAACCAATTTTTTGTTATTGTGTGTGTGAATTTGTGTAGGAGGTTTTGTGCAGATGCCTCTTTCATCATAATCACAAAATTCAAGATACTCATTAGAATAGGAAAAAAATAAATTAAATTTTTATTTGAATAATGATTGTTAAACCTTTTATAGTTATGTGGCCTAATCTATAATGCCACAACATACATATATTTTTCATGTTTTAAGTTATATTGGTGGAATTACAAATTATGGTAGCATTTATGTTAAACAAGGTTCCTACTCTTGGCACTTTCATTACTACCAAGTTTCCTCTCACCAACTTATATCGAATCTTATCAAATATTGTATGCATTCTTGAATCATTTAACTTTGATACCAAAATTTGATTTATATCTAATAAAAGAATACATAAAACACTTGGGAGATCTTTTATCC